>SSNS01000016.1:2549811-2728700 GCA_006937985.1 Aphyosemion australe | reverse complement strand
TTTTTTAATTTGTCCCTTATTTTTATATCTGAAAGTTGGCAACACTAGTTATGATGAAGACGAACTCCACAGCGCTTAAATCACGGGAGGAATGCCCTGGTGATCGAGCAGCAGCAGCATGATGAGACACGTTATTCCTGCGGCTAGTCGTGTCTTCTCCTGCGGGCTGCGCCGCTTCTCTACAGAGATAGTGGCTGAAGATGTGTCTGCCTCTCAAAACCTCACCAAAGAGGCGTCTCTTTATGTGCACGTGAGCTCTTTTTCCCATTAAGCACTTCGAGCACAGACTGTCACCTGTTTAAATCTCCTCCTCGTTTCAGTGGCCTTACTGCCTCAGAAGATGCACCTACTGCAACTTTAACAAGTACATACCCAAAGAGAACAATGGCCACATCATGGCTGAGTGTCTTCAGAGGGAAACGGAGACTTTGCTGCAGCTCAGTCAGGTATCCTGGTAAGGTGATTTACCTCATAACCAGCTTGTTGCTTCTTACAAAAAATATCTTCTTCACTATCCTCTCATTTTTACAGCATCACCTCCGTGTTTTTTGGAGGTGGGACTCCGAGTCTGGCTCACCCCTCAACTATCAGCGTTATCCTTGAGACAGTTTCCAAGCAGGCAAACCTCCAAGGTGAGGCTGAGGTCACATTGGAGGTCAACCCCACTCCAGAGGGAAGGTTAAAGTTGGCGGACTTCCACCATGCTGGGGTGAACCGCTTCTCTATTGGTGTCCAGGTTAGTGTAATCCCAGCTCTTGTCTTACACATACGTAGATGAAGTGTTGTTTTATTTTGTTGATCACATTTTAAATCTTCAGTCTTTGCAGGATGAGGACCTGAAACGTTTAGGAAGAGACCACAGCTCTGAGGAGGCTTTACAAACCATCAGAGAGGCCAGGAGGCTTTTACCCGGCCGGGTTTCAGTCGACGTCATGTTCGGACGGCCCAGTCAGACCGTTGAATCCTGGGAAGATGAGTTGTCTGAGCTGCTGCAGGTGTGTGATGACCACGTGTCTCTGTATCAGCTGACTCTTGAGCGGGGGACTCAGCTCTTTAAACAGGTCCAGTGGGGAAACGTAACAGTGCCCGATGAGGAAGTGATGTCAGAGATGTACCAGCATGCCAGGAAGACTCTGCACCAGCATGGCTTTCAGCAGTACGAGGTGTCTAACTTTGCTAGAAACGTAAGTCCTCCTTGGAAGGTGACTTAGAGCTAAAACGTGGTTGTAAAAAGATTAGAGGAAAGGAAAATACAAACCTAATATCAAAGATTCCTATTTATCTAAACCCAGGATTTGATTTAAGAGAGTATTTTGACTTTCAAAACACATCCTTTAAAAATGCATTAATTCAAACTAAACCAATTTAGCTGAATGAAATTCTCTCTGATTTATTGATATTATCAATCAAATCAATACTTCAGCATAACTAAAGGGATGCTTCTGGGTCTCGCAGTGGTTTCTCAGTGTTACTAAGTATTTTTATTCCAACAAGGCAGGAATCCTCACTTTTTGCACAACATTTGTTTCTGTGTTTTGCAGAATTCTGGGAGTCATCACAACTTGAGCTACTGGAAAGGAAGACAGTACATTGGAGTTGGTCCAGGTGATTTCATCAAGACCAAATGAGGCAATCCTGGTATTTTTTTTACTCGTAGTAATTTCCTTTTTGGGGGGCAGGAGCGCATGGGCGGTTCATTCCTGTGGGGGAGGGAGGTGTTTCTCGCGAGGCCCGGACACAGACTCTGGAGCCGGATGTGTGGATCCGTGAAGTCCAGGAGAGAGGACACGGGACACGGAGGCGGATACAACTGAGCCACCTCCAACTGTGAGTTGTCCCACTTATAGTGTTTCATCATGAATATTTTTGGTAACGGCAGCAGAACACTGCTGTAGTTTCCAGAAACTCTCCTCCCGTGTGAAATGTGGCAGCGAAGCATGAGCCAGTCTGCAGCAAGTGTGAGAGACGGGTATTCGAGGTCTCCGTACTCGTTCACTAGAACACTCTGTTCTCGCGAAGCGCTGTCATCAGACTCGTCCTTGTCGAGGCAGATCTCACTCCTGAATGGTTTTTGTTTGGCAGACTGGAGGAGGTGTTGGTGATGGGAATGAGAATGACCAAGGGCATTAATCACAAGGTGGAACACACACACACACACACACACTTTCTGTAAATGTTTCTGGCACTGAATAAGATATTCAGTTTTCATTATTTTGTGTGAAATTGAATCATCTTTGTCTCCATTTTCTGGTGTTTTCCAGCACTGGGAGTTGTTCAGCCCTGAATTAGGTCTTAATGAAATCTTTGGGGTGTCTGCTGGTGTCGAAGAGCTGCTGCAGAGTGGACATCTGATTATGGATGACAGGTGATTTGTTATTGTTTGCCTTTGGATTGTGTACTCCCAAAACAGACATGCTCTGTTTATAGATAGCTATACCTGTTATCATCAAAATGGGTTTAGGTGAGTTTAGGAGATTTATTGAGCACAAATTCACAAATATCACTTGTTTGTTTTTTGTCTCCAGGGGTCTGAGATGTTCCTGGGACGGCTTGGCCGTGCTGGACAGCATACTTCCTGTTCTGCTGCTGGAGTTAGAAAGGCAGATTTCTTAAACAGCTGGAGAGAGATTAACCCTCTGTTAGCTGACATGATCATATTTTCTTGTGGTGTGGACATTTTGCTACTTTTGTATGTTTGCTTGATAAATAAAATTACTTCACTTGTATTTAAGAGTCATAATTGTAAAATAAAAAAAATATTATTCTTTAATAATTTAGCCTTGCCTGCAGTTTCTGTTTTTTTAGAGATTATTTGAATGTTAATAGAAATATTTGCTGTTTTCCCCTTGTGCCAGCTCTGATAGCCGGCAACTTCCTCGGACCTCAGTTCTGTTGGAGGAAAAATAAAGCAGTACATAGCTGTAATTTTCAAGTATTGTGGAGGAGTTTAGCTGTTAGCATTTCTGAAATGATTTGCTTACTGCAAAGTTTTTTTTAATACATGTTTGGGGAGTTAAGTGTGTATTTTAGCCAACTAACAGGACGATGTTTTCAAAATTAATCAGAAATGTAATAAAATCTTAC
Source organism: Aphyosemion australe (assembly GCA_006937985.1). Lineage (NCBI taxonomy): Eukaryota > Metazoa > Chordata > Actinopteri > Cyprinodontiformes > Nothobranchiidae > Aphyosemion > Aphyosemion australe. The sequence goes on along the minus strand of SSNS01000016.1, from coordinate 2,725,616 downwards.
GCCCGTGATAATTTTGTTAAATAGATACGGGTGCAGGTCATAAAATTAGATTATCATGACAAAGTAGATTTATTTCAGTAATTCCATTCAAAAAGTGAAACTTGATGATGATGATGATGATCTTTATTTCGAACAAGGTAAAATAATATTGAATTCACAAAAAACGAGAAAAAAAAAACAAAAAAAAACAACAAATGTTTTCTGTGAAAAATAAAAAATAATAATAATAATAATTAAAAAGCCTTACCATATAAGACTTTCCAACTTATATCAAAGTATCACAAACAAAATTTGTTCGAAAAGGAATAGGAAGAAGCATAGCTTATTTCACCTATCCCTAAATTACTTTACACACTTAAAAATGTAAAATATCAGAGCACAACAACTGAGTGCAACATCACAATACAACACAAAATATCAACATCATAGTATAACAAAATTAATGTATATTGTCACTACCATTTATGTATGACTCATTCTTCCTCTTGTCTGTATCTGGAGAAAATTTGTTCTTTGTATAATTTTTTAAATTGCAATATATTTATACTTTGTTTGATAGTTTCTTCAATACTGTTCCATAATATAACTCCACTGATTGACATACACATACTTTTGAGTTTTGTTCGAGCATAATGCTGTTTCATATTTAATTCCCTTCTCAGATTATATCCCCCTTGTCTTTCTGCAAACAACCTTTGAATATTATCAGGCAGTGTTTTTTTATTGACTCTATACATGAATAATGCAGTCCTAAATTCTATCAAATCTTTGAACTTTAAAATTTGCAATTTTATAATCAATCTATTGGTATGTTCTTGGTATCCAACATTGCTAACCAACCTTATGGCTCGTTTTTGTACCGTACAAAGTGAATATAGGGTGGTTTTATAGGCGTTTCCCCACACTTCAACACAGTAAGTTAGATAAGGTACTATCAGTGTACAATACAATATATATAATGCCTTTTGATTCACAAAATGTCTTGCTTTTCCCAACACCCCAATACTTCGTGCTACCTTTCCTTTAACATATTTTATGTGCGGTTTCCAGCAGAGTTTGTGATCAAGGATTACACCCAGACTTGTATATTATATTCATTCATTACACACAGACTGATATATTTCAAATGTTTATTTCTATTATTTTGATGATTATAACTGACAACTAATGAAAATTCTAAATTCAGTATCTCAGAATATTAGAATATTGTGAAAAGGTTCTATATTGAAGACCCCTGGTGCCACACTCTAATCAGCTAATGAACTCAAAACACCTGCAAAAGCCTTTAAATGGTCTCTCAGTCTAGTTCTGTAGGCTACACAATCATGGGGAAGACTGCTGACTTGACAGTCGTCCAAAAGACGACCATTGACACCTTGCACAAGGAGGGCAAGACACTAAAGGTCACTGCTAAAGAGGCTGGCTGTTCACAGAGCTCTGTGTCCAAGCACATTAATAGAGAGGTGAAGGGAAGGACAAGATGTGGTAGAAAAAAGTGTACAAGCAATAGGGATAACCGCACCCTGGAGAGGATTGTGAAACAAATCCATTTACCAAAGATGTGGGGGAGATTCACAAAGATGGACTGCAGCTGGAGTCAGTGCTTCAGGAACCACCACGCACAGAGGTATGCTAGACATGGTTTCAGCTGTCACATTCCTTCTGTCAAGCCACTCTTGAACAAGAGACAGCGTCAGAAGCGTCTCGCCTGGACTAAAGACAAAAAGGACTGGACTGCTGCTGAGTGGTCCAAAGTTATGTTCTCTAATGAAAGTAAATGTTGCATTTCCTTTGGAAGTCAAGGTCCCAGAGTCTGGAGGAAGAGAGGAGAGGCACATAATCCATGTTGCTTGAGGTCCAGTGTAAAGTTTCCACAGTCAGTGATGGTTTGGGGAGCCATGTCATCTGCTGGTGTTGGTCCATTGTGTTTTCTGAGGTCTAAAGTCAACGCAGTCGTCTACCAGGAAGTTTTAGAGCACTTCATGCTTCCTGCTGCTGACCAACTTTATGGAGATGCAGATTTCATTTTCCAACAGGACTTGGCTCCTGCACACAGTGCAAAGCTACCAGTGGCTGATTTAAGGACCATGGTATACCTGTTCTTGATTGGCCAGCAAACTCACCTGACCTTAACTCCATAGAACATATATGGGCTATTGTGAAGAGGAAGATGCAATACGCCAGACCCAACAATTCAGAAGAGCTGAAGGCCACTATCAGAGCAACATGGCTCTCATAACCTGAGCAGTGCCACAGACTGATGGACTCCGTGCCACGCCCCATTGCTGCAGTAATCCAGGCCAAAGGAGCCCCAACTAAATATTGAGTGAACATGTTCATACTTTTCAGTTGTCCAACATTTCTAAAAATCCTTTTCTTGCATTGGTCTTAACTGATATTCTAATGTTCTGAGATACTGAATTTGGGATTTTCATTAGCTGTCAGTTATAATCATCAACATTAAAAGAAATAAACATTAGAAATACATCAGTCTGTGTGTAATGAATGGATCTAATATACAAGTTTCACTTTTTGAATGAAATTACTGAAATAAATCAACTTTGTCATGATAATCTAATTTTATGACCAACAATAGATAAATGTATAAAATTTGACTTTAACTGAGAAGTCGGAGGATTAAAATTGGACACTGTCCATGGTCCTGATTTCATCTGCCTTTGAATCTTAAGGATTTGTTTACTGAAAAAAAATAATTGTGTTTTATTACGTGTGTGTGTGTGTGTGTGTGTGTGTGTGTGTGTGTGTGTGTGTGTGTGTGTGTGTGTGTGTGTGTGTGTGTGTGTGTGTGTGTGTGTGTGTGTGTGTTCTGACACATTTTACCGCGATGTATTAACACCATGTTTGATGTCATCCTCTGTCGTGAGCAAATTATATTTGGAGACATGTGGAGATGCTTGAGTCATACCCTCCCACTCATCTCTGATCATCACCACTGGTCACAAATCTATTGCTTTGGTCTATTTTTATATCTTATCTCCTTATTGATTTCCAAGTGAACTGATTCAGAAGCAAACATGTTTTTTTATTGTTGAAGGATGTCACACATGTCACATCTACAAAACTGAGATAACGCACCGGTCCAGCCAGGTGCTACAGAGTATAACTCCTTACATGAATGCATTGCAGCTTACTACTACAATTTGGTTGTTGAGGCGTTTCACGATTCACTGAATCTGACACGTCTCAGGTTTCTTGTGTTTGGTGCTTGATCCAAGCACCATCCGCAGGTCGCTGGTGAAGCTCGGGCGGCGCGCAAGAGGGTCCACGGCGGCGCAGGGCGCACCGATTCCCCGCGACTGCCTCCTCCTCCCCCTGCCTCGCTTATCGACGCACAGCGACTGGTAGGTCAGGATGGGGATGATCTCGTGCCGAGACGGGCTGGTCTCGTTAGGTAGTCCGCCCAGAGTGGAGAGAGCAGTGAACACATCATCCAGCCCGGTGCCGGTTTTTGCGGAGGTTTCGAAGAACGGGACGTCCTCACCCAGGACCTCTCCCACCTCCGAACCGCTCACGACTCTCTGAGCGTCCAAGTCCGCTTTATTACCACAGACCACGACTGGAATTCTCACGGGATGGGCTGGCTTTTGTATCTTTGACTTGGTGGTTTTGATCTCGGTGAGAAGCGCACGGACTTCATTCAAAGAGTCTCTGTCATTCAAGCTGAAGACCAGCAGAAAAATGTCACCTGGAAAGGAAAAGGAGGACATATTTAGAATAATATCTCATCCTATAAACCTGCTATTTTGTTTAAAAATGCATCTACAATTTCTTGTTATCATCTGTCTCTCCTACCTGTCAGTATGGACAATCTCCTCTTTGCAGGGAAGTCTCTTTCCCTTGCTGCATCCAGAAGATCAATCTGGTACGTCTCTCCTTCTATGTAGAACAGTTTCCTATAGAAGTCCTCGATTGTTGTTTCATATTGCTCCTCAAATTCTCCCCCCAAGAACCGCCTGAGGAGGTTGGTTTTACCAACTTTGTGCGCCCCAAGCACAACTATTCTGTGACAGTTCCTGGGCTTGGTCCTCCCTAGCTCCAGATCCAGGGGCTTTGGGGGAAATCGACAGGTATCCTTTTGGTTCCCAGAACTTGAGGACCTACGTGTCTCAGCTTTCATCTCCTGCCGCCTCCAGCACTCTTTAACAGTTTTGATGATGCCCATGCCCGTTTTGGATATATCTGAGACTTTATGATGCTGGAATAGCGCTGGACTCTGGAGAGCTGACTGCTGCCCGGTGAAAGAGCTGAACACTTCGAGGATGCCATCAATGGGAACGTGAAACTTCACTGCTGTGTTCATCCCTCAGCTCTGCCAAGCCTCCAGTCACCGAGAGCCGTTCAGATTCTGATCAGCTATCAGCTGCTCCCCCATGTGTCCTCTGGAGTAGAGCAGAGAGCTCTCATTTATACACCCACTGTGGGCACAGTTTCTGCGTCATCAGTGTAATTCTGAAATGATGCCTTTTATAGAAGCACTCTGAGTCCTTGGGAAAAATCAACAAACCTCAGATCAATTTAGAAATACAAGTGGATTTAACCTGCAGTGGGTTCTCAGAATAAAACTCTGTGTCCTGCTCTGTCCGAACCTGCAATTACAGACAATTATCTATTTTTAACATGCAGGTGTTTCCTGCCTCACTCTGAATAAGTGGATGGACTAATGGATGGAGAGAAAACAGCTCAGCTCCCTGCAGACATGACACTGCTGTCAAGTGCAATCATAAATATCACCATTTGCCATGTTGTTAGAGCTTTTACCTCAATCATCACATTACATTTTGTTCAGAAACACGAATCCTGTTTGAAACAAGTGCCTGCAGAATCTGACATAATAGTGCTGCAGGTTTTTTGTCCCTCAAGGATGCAAACATGTTTATTTTATGATCACGACCCTCTTCAGAGAAGAATCTCTGTTCTGAAAATCAAAGCCTGAAGATGAGTCCTCTGCAGCACTCCCATAATGGTATTATTAGGTATTTTTATTATTCAGTCCTGTAAGTTGGGCCTCTCTGAATGAGTAAGGAAGACATGTCAAATATATGAAAATGAATACACGTTATTTTTTACATGTTTGCTTGTTTTATATAATTTAGAATTTCATAGGGAAAGCAAGGCTACTACCCACATTCTCATGCTGCAGTGAGAAGTTGGTGAGGGAAGTGGAACTGTTATAGTGGATCTACAGCAGGGGTCTTCAACTAAACTTGTTCAAGGGCCAGAGTTTTTTCCAGCAGACACGTGAGGGCCGGATGCTCTTCTAAAATAAAGTTCAGTTATTATTGAATCATATTTTTTTGAAGATTTAATATATCAAATTTCTGTCAAAATAGTCCAATGTTTTCCTCTGAGCCATTCTTGGGTGTCTCTGGGTGTTTTGGGTCATTGTCCTGTTGCAAGACCCATGACCTGCGACTGAGACCAAGCTTTCTGACACTGGCCAGCACATTTCTCTCTAGAATCCCTTGATAGTCTTGAGATTTCATTGAACCCTGCACAGATTCAAGACACCCTGTGCCAGATGCAGCAAAGCAGCCCCAGAACATAACAGAGCCTCCTCCATGTTTCACAGCAGGGACAGTGTTCTTTTCTTGATATGCTTCATTTTTCCATCTGTGAACATAGAGCTGATGTGTCTTGGTGAAAAGTTCCATGTTTGTCTCATCCCTAAATCTATTAATAAGATTTTAGTTTCCTATAGTTTGACACATTTACATGATCGGTTTTAAGTACCTCAACATTGGAAGACATCTGGTTTTGTAGAATTTATGTATCAGATGATTTTAAATGTTTCTGCATCAGATACAAAACAATATTGAAAATAATTTTGTTTGTGACATTGTGTAGCTTTTACCATTAATCTCTGGAAATATCCATTGAAATGTTGTTGAAAATGAATGAAATGATGCCCAGTTGTTGAAAAATATTGGTGGCTTCGTAACATATAAACAAAAATCAGGTCTAAAATGCATTGGCATGGGTCTAAGTCCATGAGCAACGCCATATTAGATGCAATGATTCTTTCTATGTGAGCCTGTGAGGACAAAACGCATTTACAGATTTGTAACAAGCGGTTACAAAACTTTCGCCATTCGTAAACATTTACATTGGGATGGGAGAGTTTGGGCAGCCTTGTTAATCTTCATGATTTTTCTGTATAAATCGTTGGTTGTTATGATAAAAAATTCATTTAAATAAAGTTTATAGGATTTACAGAAAGTTTAAACAAAATTAGGCAGGTGCATATATTTGGGCACCACAAAAACAAACCCTCCATATTTAGTAGATCCTCCTTTTGCAGAAATAACAGCCTCTAAACTCTTCCTCTAGCTTCCAGTTAGAATCTGGATTCTGGTTGAAGGTATTTTGGACCATTCTTCTTTACAACACATCTCTAGTTCATTCAGGTTTGATGGCTTCTGAGCATGGACAGCTCTCTTTAACTCACCACAGATTTTCAATAATATTCAATATGTTCAATATCAGCTTTTGTTTAACAATATCTGATATAGTAATATGGTCCGACCCTTAAAGATCAACTTTACTCATATTATAACTGGTATTAATTAATGTACACCCCACCCCCCATAATAAAGAAAAACTAAATCATATAACTAACATCATCTCCTATCATTCATACATACACTTTAAACATTAACTGTGCAACGTATGACAAATATTTCATTTTAAGTTGGGCCAGCTGTGCAAAACAAACAAAAACGTCGAAAAAAGTAGACCTCGAATCTGTCATATGTTGACATTATGAGTGAGAGAAGAAGCAGCTCAGGATTTTGACGTATATGCATGGTATGTAAAATCTGTGTCATCAAAAGAGTAAAAACTGATGCCAATCATTTTTATGTTATAATTCCATTATCAGCGGATAATATCAGAATTGTTTTTTGTCCCTCAGTAAATTGCAGCATTTTCATTCTCGACCAGTTTACTGGCCTGTTGCTCCCCTCCCCCTGTAGCAGACCTTCTCATGTGTTGCTGTAGCAGGCTGAGATGAGTGAGATCTATGTGTTTTATCTATTTTATTAAATGATCTCTAGTCAAACATACAGGTGTGCATGATGGGTGAAATCAGTTTTAAATTCAAGAGGAGTGTGAATTTTAAACTGCTGAGATAAGATGGAGATTTCATTGACTTTCAACACCGTAACAAATATAATTCACATGTTGGCTTAGAGGGCACATTGTTCTTCAGCTCCTACCACTAAAGCCATCTTTTCTGTAAATGAGATGAGTCTGTAAACAACATCTGGAGGGAAACTTGCTTCAAAACCTACACGTGTTGATAAGAATAAATATCTGCAGAAATAATTATACTATACTATCACACCTCCATTGATTCACATACAGGTTTTCATACAGGATCCCACTGTTGTTAATGACAAAGAACATCAATGCACTGATGTGCGACAAAAGTCAATATTCTGAAATGTGATGGAGCAGAGGAACACTTTAGTAGAAGGACATGTTGTATAAAATCATTGAGCAGCTTCAGGAACTCTTTGTGCAGATATGAGAAGTTTGTCCCTCAGTAGCCCTAGAACAAAACCAAGGACATTCTGAAAGAACTTCACACAGAATGGTTTCTTTTTATATACACGGCTTTCAGCGCCTGACTCACTCAAAAGGTTTCATTCCTTTGAAATTTAGAAAGAAATTTCATCTATCTATCTATCTATCTATCTATCTATCTATCTATCTATCTATCTATCTATCTATCTATCTATCTATCTATCTATCTATCTATCGTGTTGTATCCATACATACCAATAACAGGAATTAACCAGTGACCACATTTATCTTTGTGTTGAGAGATAACTTGTCTCTGAACGTTTCTGACTAAAAAAGCAGCTTCTTCTGATCTTGAAACAGGGCTGCTTACCCTCACACAATGTGTGTGAGACACACGCATTTGACTGTCTTCACACTCTCTCACGTCACACACGCTGAATAAAAAAGGTTAATCTATCTGAGCTGCACATTGTGTCAGTGTCACGCTACTGTACACACTCCCCTAGCTACAGCGCTACAAGTTCAGTTCTAAATTGACCTTATATGAGTGAGAAGGGGAAATTGACGCCCTCCAGTGGCGAAAAGCTTGAACTAACCTTTGGTTCTGTTAATAACAGCCTTGAGTCTCTGTCATCTTAGCACATCTAGATGAATCAATAATCGTCCACTCTACTTTACAGAACCGTTCAAGTTCAGTCAGACTGGATGGTAGCTGTAGGTGGACTGTAATCCTCAAACCTCTCCTCAGATTTAGGTCTGGGCCTCATGACGTTCATGTTGTCCTCCCTCAGCCACCGTGTGATCAGTCTAGCTGTGTGCTTTGAATCGTTGTCATGTTGAAAGGTGAATCTTCTGCCCATCTTCAACTTTCTGGCAGATGGAAGCAAGCTTTCTTCAATTTGCCCCGCCCATTTTTCCTTCTAACCAGAGCCCCAGTCCCTGAGGCAGGATGCTGCCACCTCCATGCTTTACTGTAGGTATGGTGTGTTGAGGATGGTGAGCTGTGTTGGATTTAAACTAGGTGTACCATTTGGTGTTGAGGCCAAATAGCTCAGTTTTTGTCATGAAGTGGTGTTGAAGCAGGACCCAAAATACAGGAAATACAGGAGGCAGCCAGGTAAGATTCAAAAAAGCTAACGTTTCATTTTATAGCATAAAAGGATGCAAACACAAGGAACTGACCATGACTGGAGGACTGAACTGGGTTTAAATAGACTGAGGCAGTGATGAGAAAACAGGGAACAGGTGTGATGATTACTGATTGGTTGCAGGTGTAAATGATTAACATGACACTGGGAAGAAACACAAGGCTGCAGGGAGAAACAGAACTATGGACTAACTGAACATAACTAAAAATGAACAAAAAATAAAACAGAATGAATAAACATAAAACAGGAGTGCAACAAATAAATGGGCCGAACTAATAAACAGAAGACAAGAAGCAAATAACACTGGAGAAAACCAAACAGGAAACTAAATGAAAGAGTTTTAACAAATCCAACTGGAGACTAGGGAGATGGGATAAGGAAGGGACTGGGGAGACAAGGACACAGGGCATGACAGTTTTGGTCTCATCTGACCAAGCGTTTTCCATTTAGAATCAGAATCTTCCAGATGCATTCTGGCAAGGCTCACATGATCCTAGGCAACCTGCTTGTTCAGCTGGTTTCCATTCAGACCCCTCTCATTCTCAGGGATTAAAAAATGTCTACAAATTATAAAGAAATCCATAAAATTGGCTTCAAATTTTTGACAACTAGTTTAATATTTTTGTATGTAATGACTCAAGCAATGAAATGAGGAGTTAAAGATTATTCAGCATTCATAGCGATAGTTCATTTTGACTAACATGAAAAAAGTTATAAAACAGCAGAGAATTTTTATGGAATTGATGCATGTCCAAAATGTGCAGCTTGTTGAAAGGAATAAGAACCTGCGGGTATGATGTGCACAAGTCATTAAATGTTGTGTGTATGTGCGTGCATGTGTGTGTGTGTGTGTGTGTGTGTGTGTGCGTGCATGTGTGTGTGTGTGGGGATGTTAAACTATCAGTAATGTGAGTTTTGATTGTGATCACAGAAATAAATATCAAAGCAGTTTAGAAAAACCTTAGAAAATAATCTGTGAATCTGATCTATTCACAGCCCTGCTGCTAGAGGGCGGTAAAATACACGTGACAATAAGTTAATAACCATAATCCACTCCCATTGCTTTGCGTTTTGCAACAACCATTAACTTTCCATTATAAATGAAGCTGTAGCTGCTTTTTGCATCAGCTTTAATTCCCCAAAACTGACCCCATTCAGTTTCTAACTCAGTCTGGTTCTTTGCCTTTAAACGTAGAGTCCTGCCCTTTAGATGTGTCTTCACAATATGAGCCTACAAGAAACTTCATGTCCAACATGAGTAATAACAGAACACTCTCTCTCATTCACACACACACACACACACACACACACACACACACACACACACACACACACACACACACACACACACACACACACACACACACACACACACGCACGCACACACCCTCTTCTGTGTGACATCACTGCAGGCTGCCTTCTCTCCTCCCCCTCTGTTTCCCAAAGCTCGCCTGCATGTCCTCCCTGCACTGACCTCATCACGCCTTTGTTGGGAAACAAAGAATGTTCAGGCATCTGTTTTCAGGAAAAATAAAGACTAAGGTGCAAAAGCAGAGAGGAGGAGGGCCAAAGCTGAGCCTGACTGACCTGATCAGAGAGTCACAATAAAATCTGAGCATGCAGTAACTAATTAAATATGCATACCAATACGTATTTTTAAAAGTATTTAGAGTTGGCTGTGTCCCACAAAGCCAGTTTCATTTATCTTCTTGCACATATTTCTGTGCACTTTGCCCTTTGTTGTTTCAAGGTGGAGCAAGTATTTCCTGTATTTCCTGCTCAGTCAGACAAAATGATCTCTCCTGAAGCTTATTCCACTCTTAGGTAATCTGTTTGCTCTCACAAGATGATGTGGTGACCCTCCTGTCCTTAGATCCCTTTGTTAATTTATCTGAACTCAAACACCAAAGCAGATCTTTGTATGTGTAAATAATGCATAAAGATATGACTTCACAACATCCTGTTATTGTTGATAAATAAGTAAGGAGGAAAAAAAGGGTGAAACGAGTGAGAGGTATTTAGGGGTTTTCTGGTTGATGAAGTCACATTCTTCCAGATTCTAGCACATATTGTTAGGCGTGAGTTTTTTGTGCTAAAAATATTAAAATAAATTCAGTGCTGCCCTTAGATGTTTAAATTGTGTTCATCTGAACAGAAACAGAACTCTTGATGATTTTAGGAAGAATTGGTGATTTCTAATAAACCAGAACAGATGCTTTCCCATCAGGGAGTGAAAGGGTTAAGTCTGACTCTGCATGCACTGAACACACCTCCTCCTCTTCCTCCTCCTCCTCCTCCTCCTCCTCTCCATCCATTTTTTTAAACTGAGTGTTTTCAGTAGGGGCCGTGCCATCTGCAGACCCTGTCTCTGGATTTGCTTTACGCACACAACATAACTTTTAAAAACAAATCTCCATCTTTCCTTTTGGATTATTTCTGAGCGCATGCGGCTTTTATGTGGATGCTTTTCTTTTCTAATCTGAGCTTCAGACATTTTCACTAGTTATTTCCTGTCCGACAGCTCGGGGCTATGTGGAGAGGCGGGGACGTTTCTCCTTCCACCTAATCCGCCCCGAGTCGGGACCCCGCTGACGCGCTATGACATGAAGGTAAGAGGGGGAATCAGAGCAGCAAAAGCAGGGTTTGGTTTGCTGTTGTCGTGTATTTTTGTCTCGGTTTGAACTTTAAAAGTGGGAAACAAAGCTGAGTCACCCTCGCATACTTCACCTAGGCGGATCGTCCCACTTGACGCAAAAATGGCACCGCAGCCGTGCGTCCTGGGTCGGGACAGGAAGCGTGTGTGACTGTCAGAGGGGAATAAGTTACGTTTAAATTCCTGTTTTCATAAATTCATCTGACAGATTGTGTCTAACTCGTTTGGAACAATTTAATGAGATCCAGGGATGATTGGTTCACAGAACAGAGTTAAAACTCCAAATAACACATTTAAGAACTTCAGGAATTCAGAGAAATTCTGTTCCATGAAGGCTGTTATGTAAATAGTTAGAAAAAGCTACGATTTCCGCGTTCTTCCCATGTGACACAGTCGTTCATACGGTTCTAAATGTAAATAGATCTTGTCAGTTTCTGTTAAAATAGATCAAATCTGACATTTTCAGCCACTCTCTGACGTCACTGTTAAAGCTACTTCTTCATTCACTAGGAGGACCAAAAGTCTACAGTTAAAGCTCATTTTAACTTAGATTTGAGGTTTTCTTTAGTGTCATGCAGAGTTTCTGACCTGGGCCTGTCCAAACATCCTGAGTCTGCCTCTCACTAGACTCTATTTACAGTCATCTTACAACATGGTCACATCATGTCCGGTTCAGGGTTGGCATCCTTTATTCATCACACTCCCAAATGTCTCTCTGGTTTTTATAAAGCATTTCTGCTGTGTTTTTTTCATTTGAGAAAAGAAGTCAGACACAAAAACTCAAATGTTCAAGGTTACACGTCTGACATGGATATTTGTGATTTTGTAATCGGGTCAGGACAACTGAGAGGAGTTTCTTCCTCCTTTTCAGGGAAAGTCAATTCTGGAAAACACAGAAATCACTTCAAACTGGTTTATCTGACTTGACTTACAAATTGTCCATGCCATATTAAAACAATAATAACCTCACAAATGATATAGCAGCTATTTTAAACATTTTATTTCCAGCAGAAATACAATTGGGTTGAGTTATAGAAAGGGGAAATGTGAACTTTGTGACAACATAAAGGTCATAAAATAACATTTGCTTGAATTGATATTGAATTTTTAAGGTGGAATTTTTAAGACACTTTAAATGGTAATGTATTTCATTTTAAAAGGTTGTGATTAGTTCACTTGTCTGTTCGGTTAGATGTAATCTTTGTTTTTCCAAACTGAGGTTGTTGAAATACTCACATAAACCAGATAATGATAATTGATTAAAACATTTCCATTGAACCTCACTTCAAAAGACGGTGAAAAGGTGTTGAGCTGCTATTAATTAGTTTTTTAGTTTAGTTTTAGTTTAATTTATTTTGAACAAATAAAAAAACAGAAATGGAATACAATAATAAATACACCTTATACTTATTCAAGACAAGCAACATTATTTATCATATGCATCAATTAGACATATGCTAACATATCAAAAGTTTGAAAGGGAGTAGGATGAAGTATGAACTTCTATAATTCCTACCTCTGTATCCACAATTGCATGCTGTAGTAACCTTTCAACAAGCAAAACTGCAACATCATACAAGCCTTCATGTACTCAATTTGTCATTTTTTAAATAGTGCACAATTGAACATAGTGCACCTTATTCATCCACCTAACATAGAAAACAAACAGAATAAAAACAACCAAACAGCAACAAACAAACAAAAAAACACTTTATAAGAAAAGAGAGAGAAAAAAGTTCTACTATCCCCACAAAATCAGAACGGTTCAGTCAGATTTGCTCTTCATCTAAATACTTTTGAAAGATGTTTGCATAAATTGTTTTTGAAAACTAAAAATACTTGGACTTCTTTTTAAAACCTCTGACAATGAATTCCATTGCTTCACCCCCTGAATAGACACAATGTGTTTTCATAGTTGCCTTCCACTTTTTTAAATCAGACGTCTCCCTAAGAACATTATTAACTGTTGTGGCTGAAGACGCTGATGAGATCATCTGAAGGTCTGATCTCTATCGTTTGTTGTTTTTCCCAACAGGACCAAACATCTGGACACCACTGACCTTGCCTTCACCGTCTTGTTTTTCTTGCTGAACTGAACAAAGCACCTCGTCCAGGACAGCGAGTGAGCTGACCTGCTGTCTGAATTACATATTCTACGTGTGAAACATCGCCACCATCATGCAGAGCTCATCGCTCCGCCGCCAGATGAAAAACATGGTGAACAACTACACAGAGGCAGAGGTCAAAGTCCGAGAGGCCACCTCCAATGACCACTGGGGACCCCCTAGTGGTCTCATGGCGGAAATCTCAGACTTGACCTACAACGTGGTGACCTTTGCTGAGGTGATGGGTATCATCTGGAAGAGGCTGAACGACCACGGCAAAAACTGGCGTCACGTTTACAAAGCACTCACGTTGCTGGACGTTTTGGTGAAAACGGGCTCTGAGCGTGTGCCCAAAGCATGCCGGGACAACATATACGCCATTCAGACGCTTAAAGACTTCCAGTACTTGGATCGAGATGGACGTGACCAAGGTATCAATGTTCGGGAGAAGGCTAAACAACTGGTGTCTTTGTTAAAGGATGAGGAGAAGCTGAAGCGGGAGAGGAGCCACGCTCTGAAGAATAAGTCCCGTGTAGGAGCGTCCAGCAGCAGCAGCAGCTCTGTCTCATATATGTCTTCTTCATACACAACTCGCATCAGTGGGGAGGATTTCAGCAGGTGTAGAGGCTCACCATCATCACCCTCTTTCATCAGTAAGTAAAGTGGAACAACTTTTTCACAAAACACAAGGATCCTTATCTACAGATGCTACATCATGTTTTTGTTTTTTCTTTTTTTACTAAACACTGAGCTGAAAAACACCTGATGCTCCGGGGAGCATCATGTGACCTGTCATTATTCAGGAATGATAAATCATAAAGAGATAGTTCAGGTGTTTAGAAAGGGGTTTTTGTGGAAAGGTTATGAACCTTTAACATGCTACGTGTCCCAGGAAGCTTTTTGAATGACCTCAGTTTGTGGAAATAGAAGCTTCACGGCATATATTGTGATTTGCAAGAGGAAGGAAAGCACAGGGCGAATCAACGCGGGCCGCATTCCACTTCTTCAGCTATGCATGCTGGTCGTTCTGTGAAACTGCTAACGAACACTTTGTTTTTCTAAAGGTTAGACAGAAATAGTTTATAATCTTTCCACAGAAACCTACTTCAAAATATCCAAACTACTCTTTTAACGTAATCAGATACTTTTTCTATTAGATTCCTATAAATAGTTCTTTTGAAATTTAAAGCATCTTTTAGCTTAAATTTCCAGTTTAATGAACAAAAAAAGGAAACTTTTTCAAATCTGTGTTTTCTAAACTAACTTTAGAGCTTTGTGGTTCTCACTTGTGATTTTTACTGACATACTATAGAATTGGTTTCAGCACCAACAGGTAAATTTCTACCTGAGCGTGATTTGATGAGTTACATGGTCCTTGTGTCATGGCAGCTCTCCATTGGCGGTTGGGCATCGTCATTCCTTTCATTCTCCTTTACAGTCATGTCAGCTAAACTGGATTTACAAAACAAAGAGCCCTGCTTGTGTCGCTCTGATATGAAACCAGAACTGGATCCTGGTCTGTGATTACAGCATCTCCTGTGATACTGCTGGGATCTGAGTTAGGGGTAGTAACCTTTTTCTCTGCTTGTTGGATGTTGCTGTACTCTACTTGGTTCTTAGGTGTGCCACTTTAAATGAAGCCATTCATTATATTATTGATGACTAGATATTTTTTCATCTGCCCTTGTAGTTAAAATGAACAAAAATCACTAATATTAAGATCAAAATTACTGCTATAAATTATGTAATTTGTGCTACATTTCTAAACTTAAATATCAGGATCAAATCTATATTTTTGTCACATGTTGATATGAAAAGGCCTTGTGAAGGCGGAGCTGTATAGCTGGAGCATGTTTGCTAATATCCCATGCTGAATTCCCTCATTTTCCAGTTTACAGCGCTTGATGAAAGCTAGCCAAATAAACTCAACAGCAAGCGATTCTATTGGCTCAGAGGTTTCCTAGGTTACCTGAATCGCTCAAATAGTCCAATGGGATCCTGAGAAACTCACCTGTGTAATGTGTAGTTCCAGCGTCATGATGCACGAAGAGACGCGGCGGTTTGAAACAACTTTATTTGTCACTGAATGACTTCTTACAATGTTAAAGATGACTAAAAGGTTGGACAACAAAAACTATTCTGTGGAAGAAGTGTTAAATTGTTCCTGTTAGAAATGGCACAGATGGAACCACACTGTGCCATTTGAGACCTCGCCTGAAGCGTCTGTGTATAAACCTCTGTAGAATTGTTGTTCTTCACTTTATCAAACTCAATCTTAGTACAGCTAATGTCAAGATGTATACGTTTGAAGCTACATCTGCCTTTTTCCAAAGAGGCATCATCCTGTAATCAAATATTTTTCAGGCGGCAAAGAAAAAAAAACTTTTTTACAATGTTCCATGTTCATTTACACTTTATCAGTGACACATATTCTAATATTTACACTTCTCAATAGATCCCAGAAGAGTTCCATTTAAAATGGGACCAAAAGTAATGAAATAGACTTTGTGTTTACAGAAATATAGTCATTAAAGTGTGGACACATCATTTTTGAGAAGCTTTCTCAAAAATGGGTCCCAAGGAGTTAAAGCAGCAATCCGGAGTTTTCCCTGTAAAGTGGTAGTCTTACTGTGATATAATGTAGGCAGTACATCATTTTTTTGGTGTTAAACCATTATTTACTTGTTATTTTTAAATAGAACTGGTCACTCTGAGTTTAACATGCAGGGCAGGCTAAATGTGAATAGTCTTCTACCTCTTTTTCCTGCATTAGCCGCTGATGGAAAATAGAAACGTTGTGATTAGAAAAACCTGATAATTGCATGTCATAATGTCAAATTCGCATTCATGGACTCATCCATCTTAACTCACAACGGGACGGCTGTTGTTGATTTAGCATCGAGGAGAGAGCAGAGCACGACGCGGCTAGTACAAACTAACTGTTAGCATTAGCAACTCCACAACATGGTAGAACTTCTTCAGGCTTGTGTTATTTGTGGAGATAAAACATCAACATTGAAAAGCAAACTGAGTCAGTGGTAGAGTCGGGTTGCCAATCAGATGCCAGATGTTCAAATTTCAGGAAACAGGACTCCAAAACCTGCCGCCTTCTGCTCACCTCTAGTTCCTGAAACAGGTATTCCCCCCCAGACATCATTGTAATGGTAGGTTTATTTTAACAGTGACAGATAGCACATCAAAAGGAAAATTCAGAAAATAACTTTGAATAAAAGATAGAAACTGATTTGCATTTCATTGAGTGAAATAAGTATTTGAACCCTCTAACAAAACAAACTTAATACTTAGTGGCAAAACCCTTGTTTGCAAGCACAGAGGTCAAACGTCTCTTGCAACTGATGACCAAGTTTGCGCACATTTTAGGAGGAATTTTGGTCCACTCCTCTTTGCAGATCATCTCTAAATCAGTAAGGTCTCTGTGCAACTTTGAGCTTCAGCTCCCTCCATAGGTTTTCTATTGGATTAAGGTCCAGAGACTGACTGGACCACTCCATGACCTGCTTCTTCTTGAGCCACTCCTTTGTTGCCTTTGCTGTATGTTTTGGGTCATTGTCGTGCTGGAACACCCATCCATGACCCATTTTCAGTTTCCTAGCAGAGGGAAGGAGGTTGTCGCTCATGATTTGACGATACATGGCTCCGTCCATTTTCCCGTTGATGCGATGAAGTTGTCCTGAGTCCTTAGCAGAAGAACACCCCCAAAGCAAAATGTTTCCACCTCCATGCTGGACGGTGGGTACGGTATTTTGGGGGTCATAGGCAGCATTTTTCTTCCTCCAAACACGGCAAGTTGAGTTAATGCCAAAGAGCTCAATTTTGGTCTCATCTGACCACAGCACCTTTTCCCAGTCACTCTGAATCATTCAGGTGTTCACTGGCAAACTTCAGACGGGCCTGCACATGTGCCTTCTTGAGCAGGGGGACCTTGCGAGTGCTGCAGGATTTGAATCCATTGTGGTGTAATGTGTTTCCAATGGTTTTCTTGCTGACTGTGGTCCCAGCTACTTTGAGGTCATTAACTAACTCCTCCCGTGTAGTTCTAGGGTGATTTCTCACCTTACTCAGAATCATTGACATCCCACGAGGTGAGATCTTGCGAGGAGCCCCAGACCGAGATCGATTGATGGTCATTTTGTGCTCCTTCCATTTTTGAACAATTGCACCAATAGTTGTCACCTTCTCTCCCAGAGCTTGCTAATGGTTTTGTAGCCCATTCCAGCCTTGTGCAGGTCTACAGTCTTGTCTCTGACATCCTTGGACAGCTCTTTGGTCTTTTTTTTTTTAAAAACAAGACAAGTTTATGTACTTGTATGCATAGTCTCTGTTAATAGGTAACAGCATTGACTCCATTAGCTGTATCTTGTAACCTAACGATGCACGTTCAAGTCCTGTTTTGTGTGACCTTGAAGATAATAATGGTCTCTTTTGACATTCAAGGACACAGAAGTCTGCAGACAGTTTGAACAAAATGCTGATGGATGGCGTGGGGGTTAGGAGGTTGGCAGCAGCAATTCTTTATGCAAGTAATCCAGCTCAGATGAAGAATACAGAGGAGGAGCACAGTGGAAGTGATTAGTTTCCAAGGTGCCAACATGTGGCTTATGCTCCCTCTTTTAGCCCAGTGACCCACAGCCTGGCACCGCCGTCGCTATACTGATGACTCTCTTTTTATTCGTTTCCCAAAATTTGGACACGAGTCCTGCTCCCAGAAGAGTTGGGGTAATAAGGTGGGCCCCGTTCCAATGCATCATGCCTCTCCCCCACCGGCACCCTAACCAGCCACACAGCCGCCCCATTGTTCTCACTGCAGGCAGAGTTGGGCAGACTAGCGGAAGCCATGCCAGCAAAAGCTCTAAACAACAGGCGATGGAACATTAACATGCAGAAACAGTGCCAGCGCAGCGCTCTTCTGACCTTAAACCATCACCATAAAGTGTTTGTTTCTTTTCCACCTTTAAATCTTTCTCCCTCCCCCACATTGCTCCTGATTCCTCCATCTAAAACTCACATCCATGTGCTCTTTCTATCCTTGCAGCCCCCTCGTCTCGGCTCGCTCCAGACCTGGAACAAGCGGTACCATCGACCAGCGGAGAGGAGGAGCTGCAGCTGCAGCTGGCCCTGGCTATGAGCCGAGAAGAAAGTGAAAAGGTACCTCTATAAGTAATGCAACACACAAACACTCTCCCACCAAGCACAGAGCTCTCCGCTGCAGCACACGTATCTGACAGAAAGAGGTCTCTCAGCTGTGCTGGTGTTATAGTACTAAACGTTAAACAGCTTCCATCCATGATCAAACACTTTGTGTGTCATGGTGGTGAGGCACTTTCCTGTCTGTCTTCTTTGCCATCGTTTCCCAGAGATGAAAGCGATGAGTTCTTATGTTATCAGCAACAGCGCAGGGACCGATCAGGGTGAGTGATGCTGAAGAAAGAGAGAGAGTGAGAAGGCAAACAGGATGTGTATCGATCCACTCCTAAACGTCCACACTCTTCCTTCGTCTATATGGCAAGGGCTGTTTTTTGAGTTTTCTAAGCTACAGCTGGAATATTCTACTCCAAAGCAAATTTCCACCTCTGCAATCAAACAAATAAATCTGTTAATTAAATTATTAAGGAATCAATAAGATTTTATGTTAAATCACTGTTTTAGAATGCCTGTAATCACTGCATTTTGCAAATAATTTCTCAGTGAATCACTTAAACTAAATCAAGCATGCTTTGATTAGTCTGCCTCCTAATCTTTCCTGCTTGACTCTAGCCACCTCCCACAGTGGATATAGACGAACAGGCTCAACTCAGGATGGCTATGAATCTCAGCAAGAAGGAGGCCCACAAGCCAAAAGTAAGTGTGGACCAGGGCGAGCCTTTCTTTGCATCCTCTGCATATCAGCGCATCGCCTGCTGCTCTACACACTAAAATAAATCTCCCATCTCCTCTTCAAGAATCCGCTCCATGCACTCATTTTCTTCTTTATAGTTTGAACATTTTCATCTCTGTATCACTTCTTCAACTGGAAAAGGCCATTTTCTCCAAACAATAATGTCTAATTTCATCCTTCCATTACTCTAACCACTAGATTTCATCTTCTAGCCCAGTTTGTTGAGGTCTGCACCCTGGAGACTGATCTGCTGCTGAAAGGACTGACTCCTTCACTTTTTCTGGGATGTTTATGGAGCTGAATGAGGATGTCCAAGCTTCATTTTTCATGATTATAATTACCTCCCTGTTTAATCCCTCACAGCTAGTCAAGCGTGTACCTGCTGCCACTGCAGACATGGATGAAGACGCCCAGCTCCAGCTCGCTCTGAGTCTGAGCAAAGAGGAGCACCAGCAGGTAAAGATTGAAAAATGCAGCCTTTAAGAGTTAGCATTAGGTGAAGGTAAACGTCACATGGATTCATTCCTCTCAAATCTAATTAAATGTTTAAGTGAGCAGTTCAGTCAGAATTTTGAGTTTCAGACTTTTGCAAAAAACTCTGTTTAAGAATAAATTCCACACATTCTGCTTCTGTTATTAAGTATTTTATTTTTACCATCTCCACAATTTTGTCGTCTCACTTCCTTTTGCAAACCATGTCTTTTTCCGCCTGTCTGTGCTAATTAATGGCACAATAGAGCTGCTCTGCCACAATGACTCTTTGATTCCTACCAGGAAACGTTATGGTTCCTGCCAACTGTGTACATATGTTGTTACTACAGGATGCTTGTTTCTGGCTGCAGATGGGTCATAAATAAAGTTTAAAATGACAACATGCATATCTTTGCCATAAGCTGCCATGCTCAAAGGCATCCATGTGTCTGTTTATAGGAGCAACTCAGTCGCCAAGGGGATGAGTCTCAGCTGCGGAAAGCTCTGGAGGAGAGCAAACGTGAAATGGAGGGGAAAGGCGGGGTATGAAAAATTTGGGAAAAATATTTCTGGATGTGGTGGTGGGGGGGGGTATTAGCACAAAATAAAAGCAAAAATAAGCTAAAAGTGTTTGACTTTCAGCTTTATTTGCCATCAGTTATACAAATGAAAACATCAACCCTATTAAAACATTGCTTACAACAATGTCTTATGGTATAACTTAATTTTCCTGGTTTGCATTCTCAGACAGCCTTTATGGACCTGGTAGATGTTTTTGCAGTGCCTGCAGATGCACCTCCTGTCAACAACCGCTGGAATAATCCTTCACACCAGGCTGCTGCTGGGGCCAGGGGCACCGACCCCTGGGACTCCCTGGGTGAGTCACTGGTTATAAGCACCTAGTTATAATGGAACTAACTAAAACTCCTGATGTTTCAGTGAAGATGGTAATGTTGATCTCTATTTTAACAGCATTTCTACTATAGTTAATGTACTTTTTAAATGTTGTTAAAGACAACAACCCAAGGCCTGATTCTCCTTGGATGGTGCCGCCACCATCCAACAGCCCACCACCACCATGGGAGCCTCCAGCTAACCCCTGGGCTGCACCGCCAAACAATGTCTCTAACCACAACCCCGCAGGCAGAGATTTAGCTTTTCCTGGAACATCTGGTGAGAGTTGTTTCTCAAACACACTTACTCAGCTCAGATAGACAAAGGAGAATAAACAGAAACATTCAGCAGCTTTTTGTTTAATGATAAATAAACTCAGTTGCTTTTTGGTTTATGATCAATCTCCTCAGGAGCTGATCTATTCTCAGCTTCGTCAGAAGCAACTAGAGGACCAGTTGGTGACCCAGCACTTCGATGTGTGAGCCCTTCAGGTACGGAGTTTACTTTTTCAGCTCTACATCAGGTTTTTGTACATGAAGCATGCTTAGTGTTGCTCCTCTCTCCTGCTAGACGGAGATCTGTTCGATGAGGCCATGGATGGTGGTCCTGCAAGTATTAATGGACGAGAAGTCGACAGTCCGGACCTCTTCGAACTGTCCGGTCTCAGAGAAAGCCTGGCTAACACCGACCCTCGCGCATGCCAGACACCTGAGTCCTTTCTGGGACCCACAGCAGCTTCCTTGGTGAACTTGGACACCTTGATCCCAGCAAATCCCTCAGCCAAGACCACAAATCCCTTTTTAGCAGGTATTTATTAGCAGCATATACCACAGAAATTCTGTTAAATAGTGAGAATGTTTGTTACTATTCTACCTTTTGATTTTGGTTTAGGCATGAGTGCTCCGTCAACTGCCAATCCATTCCAAAATGAGCAGCCAAAGCTCAGCCTGAACCAGATGGGCTCCACATCTGCAGCCCCCCTTGCCACTTCTCTTCCGTACAGTGCCTCTTTGCCCCTGCCTACGAGCCACCAGGGCGCCACCATCTCTTCGTCATTCACTCACCCCACTCAGCCTGGTCTGGACCTGCCAGGGAAGCTCCCTGAGCCCTTGTTGCCATTCTCCTCACCCAGTCACCAGGAATCACAAGCTGTAGAGAGCAACCAGAACCCTTTCTTATAAGGATCACTTTAACATGACGAACATGACCGAGAGAGAAATAAAGAAGCAGCACAATACCACATGGTGATGCTGTTGGAATAACACAAACCAAACTCCAAGCTACTTGTATGAAAACTTTCTCTTTTATTTTATGTGTTGTTGTAAAGAATAGTAACCCTTATTGCTGCAAGCTGGTTCTGCTCCTCACAACAGAAGCCTAGAAAAGAGCGGGGACATTTTATTGGAAACAATAGGTGTCATGTAAAACGTCTCTTAAGGCCATAATCTGTTACTGACAACAAATAGAAGCTACGCAAAAGCACATTTAGAACATGAATAAGGTCAGATTACCAAACTACATGCCTCCGATTTCTGATGATTAGCTAAAGTTATTATGTATTAATGTATTCAGTGCCTGAAATGTTTCTGTATTAACAGATTTAACTTTATGGAACCTCTCTGGATCAGAACGGACCTGTTTAACAATCTACATATAAATTCCCTGAAGTGAGATTAAGCACAGAGGGAAATTACAGAATGGATTGAAACGTTGTGATTCAGAGTTTTTAAATGAGGTGATATTTAAAATGTAAAACTGAAGTTTTATTATGATTTACAAACTCCCAGCAGTATTTTTTACAATACTGTGTATTTTCCAGATTAGTCTACTTTTGCATTCCCTCATCTCCCACAGAACATTCTTACAGTCACTATGGTCCTTACTGAATTCTATGGAAAATAATAAAATGGTGTTGAGAAATGAAATCAAATGAACCAAGTTTGTAATATTGGAACTTACAATAGAAATTTTCAAAAGAATACAAACATTAAAAAATGACTAACCGATGATGGGGAATAATACCTGAAAATCAGCTCTCTATTCCACCACATGCTAGTATTTTTTGTGGAACCTCTTGCAACTTTAACAGCTTCTTACTGTGTTGATTAGAGTCCTCTAAGCACCTTATTCCACCTGATGGTATTGTCTTTCCATTGTTTTCAATCCAAACTTCTTAAAGTATGCACAAGTCTTTCTAGGAATGACGGACTTCAGCTCTCAGAAGAAATTATAGGAAATAAAATCAGGAATCTTCTCTGACCTGTTGAAAACAGTCCATATTCCAGTGGTGCTTGATGAGGTTGATATTCTGCTAAAGAAACATTAAGTTTTGGGATAAATGCTAAAAGCAACAAAGCAAGAATTTAAATGTACCACATTTTACTGAATGTAGCATGATCTTTTTCAAGCTGTTTATTTTGATATTCACAAACTCTGAGATCTTCATTTTGGTTTCCTATCAACAGAACAATGCTTAGAGGGATTGTGGCCTAATTCTGAGCCATCTGGCAAACAGTTGTTCTACCTTTTGTGCCTTGTTCTCTGTAACGATGTCCTTGGCCTGTACCCTGATGTGTAGCAAAGTAACTTGAACCAAAACTCCTTATTCCTCTGCCTAAACCTGTTGGCTGTCACGTCACTCGTGATTTTCTCCGTTTTCTGCTCACCAAACAAGAACAGATAAGGGATCTGTAAATGACTAATGACTGGAGCAGAAACATATACTGATGTTATCACAACTCGAGTCACAATGCTCACTTATGCAGTCATTTTATCTCGCATCAGATCACTTTATCTCCTTCTGATCAGTACTGTATGGTACCAAAGACCCAGTGCAGTTTCTTTTCTTTTCTCATATCTTTAGCCACTTTTACAGCCTCCAATACTAAAGGTAGCATTTAAACCCTCCAATAACAGTGTATTGGAAATGAGAATATTGATGTCTTGTTCAAAGGGCTTTTAAGACTTTTGTCTTTCCTGATCACCATAAAAAGAACAAATCACTTGATTGTGACAGACTCCAGCCAGCTCAACACCTCTTGCAGTCCTTGCCCAGAGCAGGCACTAACTTCCATTGTTGTGATGGACTGAGGAGCACTTGCAATGATGTCATCCATCCTGAACAGTGACTTTATCTCTACAATGCTCATGACGCAAGGCATGTCTCTGGGAAAGATAGAAAATCAAGACAAAAGTGGCATAAAAAAGGTTTCTCCAAAACACACAGTTGTGATTTTGCATACATGTCTTGTGTTTTTGACTATTTGAATTTGTAGGAAGTGATGTTTATGAGACTCCCACCTCTTGTTGAAGAGAATAAGCACAGATGCACTGCAGAGAGGCTCAGCAGAGAGCACAGACAGCAACTGGATGCACGAGGAGGATATCTGAGCTATGTTAGCTGAATCCACCACAAACTATGAGAAAACAGTAATAAATATTTGATCAAAATGATTTGTTTCCTTATTGAATATTAAAAAGTGCTGCATACATTCAAGTGTCATACAATGAGAGAGAAGCAGTCTGTGAAGTAGCTGGGCCATATAGGGCCCATGCAGCCTCCCAGCTCCCTTACTGTCACCTTCTTCTTTTTTAGGGTAAGGTCTGTCAGGTTTGTTCCTACCTGAGGAAATAAAATAGATGAGTCACATCAAAAACAAGCTTGTTAGCTTCCTATTATAACTGGATTTTATCAGTGCTTACTGTGGGAAGAGTGGAAGTAGGAGCGCCCACTTCACATGAACCATGCAAACTAAGAAGTAAGAAATCTGTAAGGAAACATTCAATTACTGTAGCTTCATTTCAAATGCAAAGAGAAACATTTGGTTTAAATTAGTAAATAGCATAGTTGACCAAAATAAGACATCGACCGAGCTAAATTGATTTAGCATTTAGCTAGCTACATTAGCTCTTACAAATAACTAGTTCAAACCACTTAGACGAGCACAAAGGATATATTTTAGGCGTTTAAGTAATAACGTCTTCCCTGAGCCAGTCGCTCCAAGGAGTAAACACATTAGTTTGTTGTTCATTTCGCGTTTTTCAGCGCAAGCAAAGCATTTCATCATGTTTAGACCATGTTAGAGGTTGCCTCACTTGACACCATAGAAACGCTCACGTGACCATACTTCTTAACAGTGATAGGTCCAATTGGATTTCATTCATCCTTGGTCTGCATCTGATTGGTTGTTACGATCACGTGAATGAAGCGGAAACAAAACAAGACCAGTCTCACGCTACCTAAATCCCTCGTTGACTAAAACAACATAAACTGTCAAAGACGCCGTCGTCGAAATCTGTTATTAGGCACGCGTTGCTTAAACTAGAGGTGTAAGAGAGGAGGCGCCGAGAAACAATCATGGAAGCGAAGTTAAAGAAAGAGTTAGGCACGACCATGCTGAAGTCGACTGGTCACGCAGGAGGAGGATGCATCAGCGAGGGCCAGAGTTACGAGACCGACACGGGGAAAGTTTTTGTAAAGATTAACCACAAGAGCGAGGTAGTTTTTAAATTCAGAAATTTTAATAACAATGTATTCATCTTATTTGTGTATTTTTTTAGATATACGTATTTGTTTATGTCAGCTGTTAAATAATTTGTTGTTTTTACAGTTTCAAACATGGACGCCTTTTATCAATCTGATTCTTTCTACATTAATCAATAACTACAGTTTTGTGTTATTCAGGCCAAATTGATGTTTGATGGAGAAATGGCAAGCCTGGAAGCAATTTTTAAAACAAAAACCGTTAAAGTACCAAAGCCCATAAAAGTGTTGGAGCTTGATAAGGGAGGATGTGTATTTGTGATGGAACATCTGGACATGAAGGGTCTTAACAAGTGAGTAGCTGTTCATGTACACTAGCTTGTAGCTGAGGGTGGGACATCTCATTCTTATGAAAATATATAAATTCAAATCTATTGAGCAGGTACTCAAAGCAGCTTGGAGAACAACTTGCAGATATGCACCTACACAACAAAAGGCTTATGGAGAAGCAACAGAAGGAGCAGCAGACTGTGGGTAATTCATTTAACGTTTGTATAATTGCTTGGAAATGCATACAAATGCAAGAAGTCACTGTTTGAATCTTAAAAGTGGGTTTCCTCTGATTTAATCTGTGTGATTTTCAGGTAAAGGAGCTGGACAGTCAGAGGCAGCTGTTGTAGAGAAATTTGGCTTTGGTGTAGCTACATGCTGTGGATATTTACCACAGGTAAGACATAAAACAAATACTGCAGTGCACATGTGCGTTGTACATATCTTGAACAATAAACCAGAATCTTGATCCCTCCACTTTTCCAAGGAGAATGAATGGCAGGATGACTGGGTGTCATTTTACTGCCAGCACCGGCTGCAGCACCAACTCAACTTGGTGGAGAAATCATATGGAGATCGGGAGACCAGAGAACTATGGGCTCAGCTACAGGTGCATCCTCCTTTTGACAACATCACATATTTTACACAAACCCTGATGAATGCCACAGTAATCTGACAGTTCAGTTGTGTCTGTTTATTGCAGCTGAAGATCCCACAGTTTTTCACAGATGTGGAGATCTTTCCTTCTCTCCTTCATGGAGACTTATGGGGAGGCAATGTGGCCGAGTGTACAGAGGGTCCTGTCATTTTTGACCCTGCTTCTTTCTATGGTCATGCAGAATATGAGCTTGGCATCGCTGGCATGTTTGGTGGCTTCAACAGCTCCTTTTACTCTGCCTATCATGGTAACATTCCAAAAGCACCAGGCTTTTCAGAGAGGAACCAGCTTTACCAACTCTTCCACTCTCTGAATCACTGGAACCATTTTGGCGGTGGCTACAGGGGTTCTTCCGTTAGGATTATGAAGAACTTACTCAAAAAATAGACTTTTGAAGGGATGTCTACAGTCTTCATTCCAAGATGCATATTATTTTGTTAATTTGACGACGATTAAGTGGCTAATTCCTGAAGCTACTTGCAGATTATTTAAAATATTGTGCAGGACATGTATAGTTACTGTAACATAAACCAGTTCTACTCTGACACTTTCACCAACCTGCTTCCAAAATTGCTCAAAACCTAAATGAGCAATACTGTAGATTAATTCTGACTAATGAAGAGGTATCTTCGTCATTTGGTTTTGCCGTATTTCAGTAAATCTTTTGAAATCCTTGCCGTTAGCTACTTGATCTCAATAAACCAATATCTGCATAAACTATTACTGATAAGTTGTCTTCTGCTGAACCACAAATAAATGCTGCATTGATTTCAAGTGTGTGTCTGATTCAACGTTTTTATATTTGCTTTTTCTTCAACTTTTGTTGTAAATTTCCCTAGTGTAGCTGTTTGTAATACCTTTATGAACATTTTGTTTGCAAGAGCTATTAATATCTAAAACAGGCACTATGTTAGGCTGTAAATGGGTCTTTTAACAATATATGTTGATCCGTTACCAGCAGCTATTAAAGTTTACATTCATACATGTCTGTCTGTGAGTTGGGTTGGGCCGTTAATAATATTTGTTATGCAAATGATGCTATTTGTTATTAATTCTTAGAATCTTATTAAGGTTAGTATTTATGGTACTATTCAATATATTTATTGTACTATTTAATGTGTTAATTTAAAGCTAAATGGGCAAGCTGACTCGCTAACAGTTGAAGTTCAAATATGTAGACTACCCATCAGGTTGGTATACCCTTGTCATTGATATTTTGTTCCATTTATTTTTGTTATCAGACAGACGGCAAAACAGTTTGTTAAAGAACAAATTAATTGAGGATTTGGAGTGTGTTTAAATATTAAATGGGATGTATTATGACTATTTTTCATAAGTTATAATATTTCTATGGTTGATACAAAACATGCTTATGAAGTTCTTTGCACTAAATCCCTCACGTAAAGCAATTTCAGCAGTTTTATTATTGAATAAAGTTTTTGGGGACTGACTGACAAATGAGACATCTGAAGCTGAGCAAAAAACTTCTGTGGGTGGGAGTTCAAATCTAAATGTTTGAAGTTTCCCCAGGAGGAGTATAACATTTAAATACTTTGGGGGAAAAGTTACAATCCCTTACTAACAAATTTCTCAAAAAAAAACTGTTTTATTGATGATCAGATTCCTGCTGACACCAAAGATGTACCTGAGAGGAAAAATCTAAATTCTGACATAATTTGTTAAATAAATACCTCTAAGTCTTGCATTGGCAATAACATACAACTGACAACTATCCTGTCCAAGATGTAAAGTTTATTATTAAACTCTTTACACAGGCTTAAAATGTACAAAGTACACTCGATGCTTGTATTCGATAAATAATCGCCCTCGTTCTGCTGGGTGACTTCAATGCTCATGTGGGCAATGAGACCTGGAGGGGTGTGGTTGGGAGGAATGGCCCTCCTGATCTGAATCAGAGTGATGTTTTGTTTGAAGGCAAAGCTCTCGATTTATCGGTCGATCTACGTTCCTATACCTTCACCTATGGTCACGAGCTATGGGTAGTGACCGAAAGGACGAGATTGCGGATACAAGCGGCCAAAATTAGTTTTCTCCGCAGGATGGCTAGGCTCTCCCTTAGAAATAGAGTGAGAAGCTCAGTTATCCAGGAGGGGCTTGGAGTAGACCCGCTGCTCCGCCACATCGAGAGGAGCCAGTTGAGGACGCCTCCCTGGTGCGGTTTTGCGGGCACGTTCAACTGGGAGGAGACCCAAAGGAAGACCCAGGACACGCTGGAGGGACCATGTCTCTCAGCTGGCCAGGGAACGCCTTGGGTTCCCTCCAGAAGAGCTGGCCCAAGTGGCTGGGGAGAGGAAAGTCTGAGCTTCTCTCCTTAGGCTGCTGCCCCCACGACCCGACTCCGGATAAGCAGAGGAAGAGAATGGATGGATGGATGGATGGATGAACATCAATTCTGATTGCTTTACAGCCAGACAGGACACTGGGAGAAAAAAAAGAGAAAAATAGAAAATAAAAACTCAGCACACAATTAATCAATATAATTAATTCAAATTCAGAACACAATAGTTACAATAAATTAAGATAGTGATAGCAAAGTAACAACAGCACTCTCTGCTTTATATTAAAGCATCTTGTTATTTATATATTTCAGTAAGACTCTGGTTGCAAGATGTGAAAATGTTATTGCCCCCAAATGAGCTTCTTCGCTTGCCGTACTTGGGAGGGGTATGAAAGCAAAGCAGCGTTAGCATCATTACAGTTAAGCTAATAATGAATTTTTGTACGTCAAATGGAAATAGTATAACTGCTCTCCTTTCACCACGTTAACTCTCCTTAGACTAAATGTGTTTTTATGCAGTTTTAATAATTAAGTCGCTTTCCTTTTTTACACCTGTTCATTTGCTACATGCTAATATTAGCTAGCTAAGTGGTGCATAACTCAGGAAAACAAAAGGTAGCATCGGCAACAGAGACTTTCTGTGGATGCAAAATCGTAAAAATGGTCTTATCCGAGACAGAGAATGGTCGTTCTGGAGGTGAAGAAGAAGAGGCTGACGCGATTGTGAAAACGTGTGTTTTGAGTGGGTTTAATGAGAGCAGCGAGATCAGAACTCTCATCTCCAGCCTGATGGAGGTCCATGAGGACCAGAGAGCAAGAGAGATTGTAATGCAAAGGTTCTCCGGTGCGTCAGTTTAAACAAAATATGTTAAAACCATAATGAGTTTGTGGCTTTATTTTGCTTTCTGTTCATAACAGTCTAACCGTTTATTTTGTTAGTGATAATGAACGGCTATCAAGAGCAGCCCCATCTGCTGGATCCACATTTAGGTACACAGCAACTTCTACCACACTACTAAATGTTCTACTGCTGGAAAGTCAGTAAAACGTGTCCTTGTTTCATTTTATTAGAGTGGATGATGCAAATGATACTGGCCTTAGTGACGAGTGAAAACTCTCCACCATCACTGGTGCACTTGAGCTTCAAGTGTCTCTACATAATTTGTAAGGTGAGTTTAAATCAAACCCCACATTTATTGTCTTTTATCTAAAGCTGATCCAAGTTGCAAGTTGAATGCTTAAATTGTTTTATTCACACATTATTATGTTTTGTTGGTTGCATACATTTTTCTGTTTTTGTTTAGGTTAGAGGATATAAAATCTTCATGCAGCTTTTTCCTCATGAGGTGGCCGATGTTCAGCCAGTTCTGGATCTGATGTCCAGACAAAACCCTGAAGACTTACAGGTGAGTTGGTAAAGACGCTTCTCATTATTTATGGAACGATTGGTCCAGAGTAGACAATCATCTTAAAACACAGACTCAGAGTTGGAGAGTTTTCAGCATGATTGGTGATCTGAAATTCAGAAACTAGGTTGGATTTCTCCTTATGTGAATGTATTATTGTCAAGCAGCAACAAAAAGTCGCACATTTTCACTGATCCATGAACTCATCATCACTGAATGCTTCATGTTAGCAAAAACACATGTGGACTATTTTACTTCCAGAATAACAATGTTCAAAATAATCAGCAATCAAAAAATACATTTCATTAATTATTTTCTTTGAAATAAATCTGAATCAGTTAAAATCTGTTTTGGCAAATCGGAGAACTGGAAATCATTTTCTTCTCATTTTCAGTTTAAAAACAGCTTTAAGAATCGAGTATTTTGCAGAGCTACTTATATAAGATAAGATAAGATAATCTAATCCCTTAAGTCCCACAAGTGGAAAACTTGCATCATCATGGCAGAAAGTGGACAGTACAGGTAAAAAGCAGCAGAAGTTTAAAAACAGAATAGGAACAATAGAATTTATAAAAACTATACAAACAAGCAGTACACTGTAGTACACTGATTCAAGCATATGAAGAGCAACTAAATCAGTATCATTGACTGAATTGTTTTAAGTATATTTTGTAGGAGATTTTATTATTTTTTTTCTATGGATAAGTAATGTACGCTGTTATCAGCTGTATACAGTTGAATTGAAATAGCACACAGACAGTGAGTGTGTGTTTATATCAAAGACTGTATATAAAATAAGGTTTATATTATATATATATAAGGTTTATGTCATATCTGCTGTTTGATTTAGCACAGCTTCACTGTTAAGATGTGAGTTACTTACTTGGATTGAGGATACAGGGGTTAGAATTGTATAAATTGTACTTTATCCTACTTCCTTTCAAACATTTTATTGTTTATATACTTTATGCATAATATGTATTTCTAAGGATGCATGAACAATTAACCTTTAAGTTATTTTTCTATTAATGTATTTAACTTTAATTTGTTTAAAATAAATAAAAAATAAACCTAAATCAATGCATTTGTAGATCAGAAATTTGTAGCAATTATAGCTAGGCTTCTTTGCACATTGGAGTTGCTTCTGTGTATGAAGTGTGCTGTATGAATAAAGATGCCTTGTTACTGTTATAAATTATTATCTGACAGGTAAAATGATTAAAAATCTTTAGTTCCCCATTTTCAGATTACCTCTGATCATATCAAATGTTAAATGGTTGTTTTAAAATCAGTTGTTGGGAAAATATGATCAGTTAGTTACATACAGATGAATAAAAATACTTTAGTGTTCATAATAAAATGATCACAATTAAATAATTAGGATCATTTAATAATATTCATAGGATCTATTCATGTTTTAAAGTTACATTGATGTGTTTTTCCTTGCAGACTTGGGAAACCCGCTACATGTTGTTGTTGTGGCTGTCCATGACCTGCCTCATACCCTTTGACCTTTCTCGTCTGGATGGCCATCTGCAGTCAGATGGCGGTAAGACTAGAGAGTCCACGATGTATCGTATTCTTGCTATCGCAAAGGTGAGTATGAATATTGAAATTTGATCTGTTGAGATATAGAAGTGTCCCGTTGTCTTTGCAGATTTTGAAAAGTGTGAATAAATCATGTTTATGGATGATTTAAATTAGTTTAATATGCTGTTTTGAGGTCTGACAGTTATAATTGTATCATAAGTAGGTTTAGGTTCTTGTAGATCTATTATAATTGCATATGCTCAGTTATTTCATATGTTTAGGATAAATTTACCTGTCACTAATATATAAACATGTTGGACAATAATCTAAAATGAACTTTATGCTACATGTGCACTCTTTACCATTTAAAGTTTGACCCTGCTGGTATTATTGTGGTAAACTTATTGAATTTCTTTGTTTTCTATGGTGGAAACACAGCACCACAGGTTGTTAAATTATGTTTCTTCTTTATATGTAAATAAAAAAAATGTAAAATACAAATGAAAAAAGAAGAATATGATTAGCAAAATTAACTCTTTTTAAAATATTTTATTAAAAACAATTTTATTTAGTTGCAACTTTCTCATCTGATGTGAATATTGTGTAATTTAGCCATTTATTTGCATAGAACAAATACAAATATTTTTTATTCATAGTCTTATCTACTAGTGGGTGACAGTCCCCGAGACGCTGCATCTGTTCTCATATCAAAGTAAGTGCCGTTATATTTGGTGTGTGAAATAATGAATTGGCTGTTTTATTCAATTTTTCAATTTTATTTTTTTTTAGTTTTAGTCTTTGAAAGCCAAACTCAATGCAGACTTCTTGTTGCATATATTCAGTGTTTGTGAAAACACGTCAGACATTATCAAAGCATTTTATTGTCGGACGTGTTGACCGATGTGCTCCTCCTTTAACTTTGCCAAAATATTGCCAATAAACAAACAGTTTGAAAGTCACTAACTGTGATTGTTGACAATTTGCACAGAGTCCATGCCACGGACATTTTTTTATCGATGATCCATAAGAGATTGTCTCTGATCTCCGTGGCTGCAGCAGCAGCGGATTCTTTTGAGCTTTAAAGCCACACTATGCAATTTTTTCATATTTTTAAATCATTTCCTTGAGCTAGTATGTGCTAAAATGACCAACTTTTTTTTCTTCAGATTTTCTTTGTTACATTAAAATATGTAAAATATCATAGGCCACTACAATACAAATAGATAGAAATCTGCAGCTCGTGAGGACATTATCCTATGTGGTCCAAAAATATCCTGCCTGATACACTCCCACGTCTGCCACTTTGGTAGGTGTAGCTCAAAGTTTTCACAAACACCATATTACACACAATGCAAGTTAAAACAATCTGTAATTATTCTTTTTGGCCACCAGAAGGCGATATTGCTTATGGATTGCGTTTGTCTGTGTCTACAGGTGTTTATTCTTGTAATGTCTCCTAATCTTTGCTCCGTCTGCTCACACACAGGTTTATGACACGCCCTGATGTGAAACAGAAATGTCTCGCAGACTTTCTGGATTGGAGTCTCACCACTGTATCTCAGACTGATGACCATTCAGTGAGAGACATTAGGGTGCTTGATGGTGTTCTGCAGTCACTGGTAAACATTTACACCTGTTATAACAGCAGTTTCATGCTTGCCTGTGCGAGAGCTCAGAGTTGAGTACGTGCTCCATTTGATTAGACTTGCAGAGGGATATTTACAAGAGCTGACACGACTGGTATGCTTTACACAATACCCGTGTGGTTTTTAGCAGGTGTGTAATGCACCTGCTGCCTGTGTGGGATATGTTGCTTCAAGTGACTTGAGACAGGTTAATCCATTGCTGTAGGCTAAACGGTTTTTCAGTAGTGCTGAGGGGGATGGGATTCAATAGATTGTCTTTTCCAGCTCAACACCCCCACACAATACCTCACTGCAGGTATAGGTGATATTTTCAGAGTTGATTAGTGTGTGATCTAAGAACATTTAAGGTGTCCAGATTGCAAGTAAATGACATCCATTGGCATAGAAACTTGCATGACATGTTTAGAAAGCATCCATTTATTTAATGTCTGCGTAATAAAATACTGAGCCTTGTTGTTGCTTTAGGCTCTCAAAACTGGCTTTGTGTGTTCTGTCAGACTCCTGTTTTTTTAGAGATGACTCAAAGGTCAAAAAGAAAAATCCAAGGGCATGGCAGCAAATAACATGATTTTATCTAGTAAAACGTAAATATATATGGCATGTTTCAAGGTCTGAGGTTTATTTTTCAATGTTTTATATATATATATATATATATGTGTGTATCTCTTAGGCGAAGCTTTTTAAACATGGAAAACGGGACGACCTCTTACAATACGGTAGGTTCCATCTGTCCATTTTCAAATTTATCTACTTTATTGTCATTTTTGAAGACTGCCCTCTAATTAACTGGCACAAAATAAATAGGAGCATGTGCTTGTCAAACGCTTTTGTTATAATGAATTTGTAGCCATACTATGCAACTTTTTCATATTTTTAAATAATTTTCTTGACCCAGTTAAAATGACCCTTTACAGGGTTAATGAAATGTCACTCAGATCCCCACCGCCCTCTGTGGCCAGAATACTGCACTTGCAACTTCAGAGTGGCGGGGCGCTCCCTTCTAGACTTGGAAAAAGGAGCTGACATGCCTGGTGCTGGAGTCTGCTTCCAGCATGTTTCCTGCATGTTTTAGATCATGAACTCAGCTGATGTGTTTGATTTAGTGATGAACCGCTCCTGTAGACACTAATGAAGGGTGAGAAGACATTTCAGCAGTTAGATTAAGGTGTTAAAAAGACGAACGCACAGTGAGGAGATAAGTTTTACTTTTGCTTTTGCTAATGAACACTAGGGGGTGCTAAAAACAAGCCAAAACTGCCAAGTGTTCCTTTAAATCTGGATTTTCTCTTTTAAAAATAAAACTTTTACTATTTCTAAAAATTTTCCAGTGCATTTTTGTCAGTTATGGCACATTTTGTTATTTGGCTGTAATAGTCATGTCTCTGTGTCTCCCAGCTCCTACGGTTCTGCAGAGTCTGGAGCAGAAACGCCTGTCAGAAAGTAGTGAGGCCAAGCTGCGAAAGCTCTGCATTAAACTCATTCAGAGACTTGGCCTCACGTTCCTCAAGCCACGATTAGCGTGTTGGAGGTCAGACATTATTTAATGTACGTTCGTTGCAAATATAAATGAGTTTTTTTTTAACATTAATGTGCCAATTTCCAGGTACCAGAGAGGCAGCCGCTCCCTTGCAGCCAATCTTTCCATGTCCCAGCCAGTCTCTGCCACTGCTGCTGTTCCTGTACCAGACACACGTGAACCAGACGACTATGACATTCCTGAGGAGGTTGAGACTGTTATTGGTGAGGTACCATCTTTGCCTGGACTCAAGCAGTTATTAAATCTCTTCTACCAAACAAAATTAAATGTTTTTGTTGTTTTCCAGAGATTCTGCTCGTTGGACTGAAGGACAAGGAAACAATTGTGCGCTGGTCTGCAGCAAAGGGGTAATGGTGTTTTCAAGTGATGATGAGGGATCCCTGTTGCTGCTTGTCTTTTTGCATTTTTTATTTTCAAAGAAACTTCTCTGCAGGAGTTAACGGGTTTTTCTAAAATGTATTTTGTTGAATGTTTCAGAATTGGGAGGGTGACTGGGAGGCTACCCAAGGAGCTGGCAGATGAGGTGGTTGGATCAGTACTTGAGTGTTTCAGGTGAGTTCATGCTTAAGGCACACTGGCTCAATCCAGCTGCATCTGTCACACTTTGCCAACGCTGTCATTTATCACTCCCTTGGATGTCTTTAATAACATTTTTACTAAAATCACTGAAACAATTTTAAAATCCAATCCTGCACATGTTTTATGAGTTTTTTAACCCACTTTACACCTGTGGTCATTTTTGTTTGAAGCTTTCAGGAAACAGACAATGCTTGGCACGGAGGCTGCCTCGCCCTGGCCGAACTGGGTAGGAGGGGACTGCTGCTCCCTTCAAGGCTGACTGATGGTGCGTACACATAAACAGGATTAATCTAAAGCACAAACAATTCAAGATTATTTCTTTATTCAGCATTTTTACACTTATTTACATTTGCCGCACATTTCCATTTCTGTGTATTCCAGTTGTTAATTATATGTCAGTTTATATAGTTTATGTGATGTCAGTTTTTAACTTTGAATCACCTTCAGAGCTCACGTTTGAGAACAAGCCTGATAGTTCTCAGATACCTGTAACAACAAGTTTGTTAAAGGAACAAGTTTCTTTCTTTCTTCTTGCAGCAGCGCTGTCGGCATGTCATTTCCACTTTTACCAGATTGCCACATCTCTCAGTGCTAAATCAACAGTCTTTTTGATGTGGAGGCCTGCTTGCATTAGAGATTTTAAGTCCTCATTGTTACATTCCTGCAACAGTCAGCGTGTAGTCGTCGTTAGCACCGATGCCTCCTCCTCAGAGCTCGTCCTGATGGTTTTGCTCTCTTGTTTGGTTGATGCCATCTGCTCTCAGTCTGGCCTCTGATTGCTCTTTTCATGGGTGTTGTTTTAGCCCTTGTAGGCGGCTTGGTTCTTTCCAGAGAAGCGTTACTTGTAGTGTTCAGCGGCCCTTTAGAGGGCTGAGATGTAACACTGAAATAGTTTGAAGCTGCAACAGAGCTTGCAGTTGCTAGCTGGCAAAGTGCCAGAGCTGCTGTCTGCCTCTGGTCGCACCGTTCTTCATCCAGATCTTCATCAGGTCCCTGTGGAAGATCTTCTGAAGCTACAAAGCTGTTTGCGAGGCTGCTGGGCGATGCTCGGAGGCTGAGATTCAGCGGGAACTCGCTGACGTCTGATTTTTCAGTGTCTGAGCCCAACAGTCTGTGCTCAGGTTTCTCCTCATGATCCTGGTTTCTTGTTGAGAGGTTGAGTGGTGCCAGATCCTCTGTGTCGTCCTCTTGGTTCTCCTCTGACGCAGTTTTGTGACCTGGCTCACAGGCAGATGTAGAGGAGTACTGGCTGCTTTCAGCTGATCTATAAAAAACAAAAGCCAAAAACAGAACATTCAAAACAAAACAAACACAAGGCTATACATAGAGAGAGATAGATCAACAGAAGAGTGAGGATATGGAATTTTACTCACCCTCCATCCAGATTTTTTAACTGAGACAGAGTTTCTGCTGCCTCTTCGTGGCTTAAATCTTCTTTGATGGGTTCTGTGGTTTTAGATGTGTGTCTGGGCTGGATGGAGGTCTGGGAGTCATCCACGCTGGTGTGCTGGGAAGTCTCTTCATCTCTCTGGATGATGTCTGCTTGACTCGGTCTATCAGGAGACCCTGAAGCTGAACATCCCTCTTTAGGGCTCAGTCGTGTTGCTTTATCACTGCTTCGACCATGGTGACCGTCTTCTTGTGTGGAGCTGTGTGGGTTGTTGTGTCCGGCGCGTGAGTACATGTAGAGGTCATAATCTTTATGGCCAAGGCTTTGGCTGTAGACTTCCAAAGGAAGATATCTGTGTCCTGTAATCTGCATGGGAAGTTCGTGGGGTCGGTAAAAGGTGTAATGCATAGGAGGTGCTGGTTGAAGAGTATGGCAGTATCGATAAGGGTAAGGAGGAAATGGGGAAGCATGAGGTGGGGTAATGGGTTGCCGAACCATAGGCCTTTGGGGATCTACGAATTCTGTCTGGAAAGAAGAGTTTTGCTCATTCGCACGGACGTGTCCTGGGAGGTAATAAGGTGGATAGAGATGTCTGTCGGGCCAAAGATAAGGAGGGTATTCAGGAACCACTAGAGGAGTGAATGATTTTAAGGGATTTGTGGATGAAATTCTTCCCCATGGGTTGCTTAGGTTGTTGATAGTCGGAGGTTGGGAGTCCTCTGCCTGCTGCTCTGGTGATTTCAAGGCTTCTGCACCTTCACGGTTGGGCGTGACAGGAGAGAAGGCTGAAAGGCGCGGCTGGGGCAGATCTTTAATCTCATTGTTCTCCCTGATTTCTTTCTCAGGGCATATACTTGGTTTTTCCAGACTCTGACTGTCTGAGTTGACTGGACTCTCACACCCAACCTCCACCTCTGTATCGTCTCTACTTTCGTCTTTGTTCTCCTCCACTTCACGTCTCTCAGGACTTCTGTTTTGCACCGCTGAAAGGACGGTGGCACAATCCTTAGATTTGACAGAGACTCCTTTTGTCACAGCCTTGATCTGCCGGGCGCTTTGCCCGTTTTTCTGAGACATTAGTGAGATGGAGTTTTTACACAAGTTGTATTTCATATGGTTAAAGAGATGGGACTTTTCGTTGCAGGTGAATGGACATTGGAAGCATTGGTACTTGAAAGGCTTCCCCGGTGGTCGGGGAATGTAGTGAGGCCGTTTTGGCTTACGCTCCTGAGCATTGTCCATTTTGACTCCGTAGAAGGTTTTCTGAAAAGAGAAAACTTCACACGTTAATTCGTAAAGCTCTAGATTTGTTTGTTTTTGCTTAATTTGCACCTGCTGACAGATTAGGGTGAAAACAGAATTGTCAAATATCATGTCCTAGTTTCTTTCTAAGTTGATTTTCAAGTAATGACCCTAACAGTGTTGTTTTGAGTGGTTTGACTGGTTTAGATAGAAAGGTGTTGGCGGTGAAAAGTTGAACTCTGTTTCTCCAGCTGCGTGGCTAGAAAAATCTGCTTGTGCACAAACACTTCACCCTCAGGCTACACTTGTCCCTTCACACTGGGATGGATAGTAAGCAGAGAGATGTTTAAATTGGAAAACCTGTCTACTGTATGCAAAACCTAAGCCTTATGTTTGCATATATCCTTCCCAGTCTTAGTTTGGTTCAGGGTAATTGGTTCCAGCGAACACTCGCCGTCACTAAGCTTGCTTGCACACCTGTCTGTTATTTGTAATATCAGTTTAATCATCAGTCTTATAAAGTCAGAGGCAGACAGATCACTGTTAGTTTCACAGACCTCGAGGGCATGCAGAGACTTGCTTTCCCCTTGCATCTAAACTGTGCGCTGCTGGCGTGGGAACTACAAGTCTGCCTGCTTACCATGACTGCACCTGCGGGATGCACCTATCACTTGATAAACTCACAGGCTGTGGGACTACTTGAGTATCACTTGATGCTAGCTCATTCTGTTACCACATGGATGTATTAGTAAGTGAAACCGTTTCGGTAAAAGTGTGAATCATTCAAGTGTCGATCGACCTTTTGAAATGAAACGTCACCTGAAGATGTTAGTTTAGGGCAGCTGGGTGTGCAGAAGCAAACCTGCTTGTCATGAGTTGTCGCAAGAAGTTGCCACTCAAGTTTGGACTCAAGCAGCATGCAATGACACTCCCTTTCCTCAGAACTCACATTCATTTGAAAATACCTTTTTAGCACTTCTGCACCATTAATAGAAACCAGGACAGTTTTATAATCATCTAGTAGGCTTAATGGTATTTTTTTTATGAATTCACAATTTTAATGCTACTGCGTTTTTTTAAACTCATAACTAAGCAGCTTTTCGTCTGATAAATAAACGTGCCGTCTGAACAGGAGCTGATTGAGTTTCTGTAGGTAACAGGTGCACACTTCGCTTAAACATGTCCCTAAATGCAGTTTACGGACGAGTTAACGGCACTTTTACAAATCGCAGACTAATAACAGGAGCCCATTTAAAGAATACATATAAAACACATAATTTAGTGCTGCCTTCTTTTAAAAGTAAGACAAAAATGAGGGAAAACATTACCTCTGATATGTGAAGTCCACAGAGAAGTGACCCAGGGTGCACAGCCCAAGTTGGCGTGTGGTCAGGGAGCTGGCTTTGATAGCTGAGAGCTGTGGTTGTGTGTGATGATATTAGTTTTGACTTCTCCTTTCTAAGGTGTTGTCTCTCTAGTGGGTGGTGCTTCAGCCCAAACAGCAGCGCCCTCAGGCAACAGTGATGCACCTGTAATTAGTAAGGCCTCGAGCAATGATTTAAATGGTGAGGTGGGAGATCGAACCTTTCTGGTTCCTGCTCCGTCGTTTGTTTAAAGCTCATAAGGGCATCATTTTACTGAATGTTTACATAAAGTTTGTGAAGTCCTGTAATGAGACATGCACAAACACTGCCTAGTTCCTCCATGTTCTTTCATTTATACAGTTTGTTTTAACGATCATTTATACCCTTTAGAAGAAATGAAACAAAGCAGATAGTTTCACTTCATTAAAAAAGGGTAATATTTTCATTTTGAAAACTGAAACATTTTGTCTAACTCAATGGTTTTCTTTATGTAAAATATTATATCTTTTCCTCTGACTTGTATTTTGATATAAAACCTCCCATTTTGTGTTTTCAGTTGTGCCGCTTATTATCAAGTCTCTGACCTACGAGGAAAAGAGGGGCGCGTGCAGCGTCGGGTCCAACGTGCGTGACGCTGCCTGCTACGTGTGCTGGTCCTTCGCCAGAGCGTATGAGCCAAAAGAACTGACTCCTTTTGTCACCCAGATTGCGAGGCAAGACTTTTCTCCTCTCATATAAGTCTTTTAAATCCATTTATGGCGTTTTTTATATGCAGTGTCTAATTCTTTCCAGAAGAAAGCACATCTCATGTTTATTCCGTCACCACATTTAAACAAAGAACACCATTAGTGATGCATTTTACACAGCTGCACAAATCATAACCACTTTTTCTGATTACAGCTCTTTGTGATTGACCTTATTGTTGCTGTATGCATAGAAGCAGCACAGTTTGCCTCTAAGCAGTGATTAACGGCCGCACCATCAGGTCGTGGTTTTTTTTTCATACCTTATTAAATGTAGCTGAATGATGGAAGAATTATGGTGCTTCAACACACCTGATTTTAATCAGCAGGTAATTAACAGGTTTCTGCAGATCCTCATGAGCTGCTGAACAGGTGAATCAATTGTGTTGAAGAAGGGAAACCTCTATAACATGCTGGATAGTGGCTCTCCAGGACCAGGGTTCCTTACCCCTGCTATAGCAGCATAACTAAAGAGATAACTCATGATAACCTAGCCTGCGCGTGTGTGTGTGTGTGAGTGAGTGTGTGTGATTGGATATCCGTGCACATGAGAGTTTTATCATAACATAGACTTTATGTAAACGAAGTACGTTCTTGTAAATAGCCGTTCCAACAAGATGCACTTTGAAAAGAAAAACGATTCATAGGTCTAACCCCCGTGGTTCAGACCAATAAAAACATTTTATGTTTTCTATCTGTTGTTGGCACCTTTTCGGCCACAATTCCTAACCTAACACACCTACTTAAAACTGAATAATAACTTAGCTGATATAATGTGGTGTTTTTATGGTGACAAACAATGCAGTTTTTAGCTTTCTTGGTTTGTTCTTAGCTTCAGAATCACAGCAGCTCAAGTTGAAGTTTAGCTGCTCCAAGCTCAGAACGTGCGATTCGTGCACACAAGGGGGCGGAGACAGTCAGAGGGCAGTTTGATGGATCATGATCAGGTCATTAAGAACAGGACGTTTATAATGATTGGATATGTTTTTTCCAGGATTGTACGGTTACATTTAATTTGTTAGCTGCCATCAGAATGTGAATAGCATTTCAAGCAGTATGGCAAAAAATGCTCCAGAAAAACAAAACATACTCCACCTTAAACATAAAAATTGTTTGTGCTTGGTTTTAAAGTAACAAGTTGTTTTTTAACTTTAAGCTAGAGCTTTAATATTGATCTCAGTGATTGTTGGGTTAGAAACTTGACCAATTTCATATTTGACACCACTCTGCAGCCCTCTGCTGACTGAAAACCACACTTGATAGTTTTGTGGAGCGGGTAGGTGTTCTTGGGGGGGCTCTAGCAGTTAGCATTTTCAGTTTGCTGATTGTCAATAAAAAGCACAAGAAGAACAAAAAGAAGTTTGCTTGTTCTGTTGGCATCATGGCAAAGCCTGGAAGTAAAAGTAACAGAGTAATGTCTTTGGAGGTGAAGCAAAGAGCTAAACCAGGGTGAACATCAGCGTGGCCGACAGTAGTTTAAGGAAGCTAAAGGAGGCTACAAAGTCACAGACTAATGGTGACCTGGCTTTGTTGCTACTGGACTTTTAAATAATAAGTGTGGATCTTTCTACTTTGTGGTTTTTTGTAGTGTTAGCTGGTTCATATTAGTGTTAGCTCGTTGTTAGTGCTAGCTACAGCAGGCTGCAGCAGGGTTGTTTACGACAGTTGAAATTCCACTTTCAACAAGTAGGGCATAGGAGCAGGAAACTGCTCACTGTTACTTTAATGTGAGCA
The DNA here is from genome assembly GCA_006937985.1 of Aphyosemion australe. Lineage (NCBI taxonomy): Eukaryota > Metazoa > Chordata > Actinopteri > Cyprinodontiformes > Nothobranchiidae > Aphyosemion > Aphyosemion australe. The sequence goes on along the minus strand of SSNS01000016.1, from coordinate 2,683,963 downwards.
TCATGTTTATGTCTAAAACTTCTTAACAGGATTTTTAACCATTTTGCAGAGTTAAAGGGCTGTTTTCTCTGATCTATTAGTTAGAAAGCTAAACATGCTATAGGTCTTATTCTAGAGTGAGCTTCTCCATGGTCCAAGCCTTCAAACTAAAGATTAGCATCTTAAAACTTGTTAATCTGCCACTGGGGCAGAGCAATAGATCATCATGCATTGACGTAAACGGTCTCTTTGTTTAACAGTAACGGTTTGTGTCATGCCTTATAATTTTTTTCTTGGCCTGCATGTATGGACCTGTGGCCTATGACTGTGCAGACCAGCTCTGCAGTGTCAGTTTTAACCCTTTTGCGAGTCATTATCAGCAACTGGGGCAACACCCTCCCTTTCCCTGGCCCACAAGGTTGCCAGGTTTCGCCTGCTGCTGTAGGTTTCGGTCGCCGTTTGGCAGAAGTGCTAGGACAAGCTGGTTCCTGCTCTCTTCATCACAGTCTGATGACATTTATTGAAAATGCACATTTGTTAAAACGGGACTTAGTGACTTGGGGGCAAGTGCAACCAGTTCTGTTTCTGCTTAAGTTTCAAAGTAAATCTTGTGTTAGATAACTGTAGAGGTGGTAGGTATCATTTAGATTTTTCTACACTTCACTGCCTAAAGTTGGATCAGTGTAAACGACTGTTTTAGTTTTCAAGCCCTCTAGGCAGGAGCTGTTTGTTAAGGCGGACTGGGGCAGTTGGTGAATTACAACGCCTGGATTATGCTGTTTAATGGCTGTTTGGAGGCAGGGCTCATATTGTAGAGTAAAAAAAAAGCCGAGAGCGGTTATTTTTCTCAGGCTGTCACAGTGATGTATGAGGAGGTTGCCCCCCCCCTCAAACAGATATTTTAATCCCACTTAAAAAAGTCAAATTCAGCTTCTGAGCTGCTGCGGGGTCATGGTTGGTTAGACCTTCTGGTCTGTGAACTTTTGTCATGACTAAAATAAATTCTGTGATATGGAGCCACACTTCTCAAGTAAACTGTGATATTTTCCTTCTCAATTTCTCTCTGCAGCTCTTTGCTGATCACGACTCTGTTTGATAGAAATATCAACTGTCGCAGAGCTGCCTCTGTAAGTCCTCCTGCCAGCCCATGATGTTGCATGCACACAGCTGAATGAGAAAAGTTCATTTTGCATCTCTTTTCGTCCCAGGCTGCCTTCCAAGAGAATGTTGGCCGACAGGTTTGTGACAGAAGTTCTGACTTAAAAACAGAAGAACCCTGATTTGATCCGTATTTGTTAACAGAAACCCAGATCGTGCTCTGACTTGCTTTGTTACTGAAAGGTTTTGAAGAAAATGGCCTTCCAGTGTAGCTGCGGGGCACTAGCAAATGCTTGATATGCCAGTACTCCTTGAGCTATAACTCCTCTCAGATTTGTCATTACTTGCATTTGGAATCGTGTCACTTAATTCTCATAAACTGCTCCTTTTTTTTTTTTTTTTTTTTTACCAATATAGGTTATTATATAAGCAATGCAATGTTTAACTTCACGTCTTTATCTCAATAGGGAACCTTCCCGCATGGTATCGACATCTTAACAGCAGCAGACTACTTTGCTGTAGGAAATCTCAGTAACTGCTATCTAAACATTAGGTAAGACACGGTTCGCATTATAAACCCATGAGGATGTTTTTGCATATTAATCACAAACTGTCAAACGAAGCTGCGGCTCAGTAAATGATTACATCCTGTTTATATTAGATGGTTGTGGGGAAAATGCAGCTTCTTTACATCAGTTCGATAAAGTTTTATTTTATTTGTTTAAACACAGCTCTGCTAAAGTCCTGCCACATGTCTCACTCTCCAGTAGAGCCAAATATCCTATTTTATCCATGTTTATCCAAACGACATCGATTCAGCATGCCAAAAGCCAAACTTGTCTCAGAAGTAGCTTTTAGATACTTTGTGTTGAGGATTGTGTGTTCAGATCTCCACTTGTTGGAGTGCCCTCTCTTGAAAATATTGGCAACTTTCTAGAATCTTATAATTTTGTTTGCTCCCCAAAAGAATCCTGAACCACTAAACGCTGGTTTGTTTGGGAAAAGCCTCATGGGCAGGAACAGTTCCTTCGCTGACATCATTGCATATGAGATCATTGCTCACTGGCTTTGTATTCACACCCATCTAAATGCTCCAGAGCAGCAAACTGACAGAAGCACCATCTTTAATGAGTTTTGCACATAAATTGAAGGTCAAAGTAATTACTATGAAGAAGCTGTCTTTTAATGGAGTGAGATTTTATCATTATTTTATTTGTTTGAACTAAAATATCTCTTGGAAATGCACCATGCCCTGTTCTTCACTGGAATTTGCATTTGTGTCATTTTAAGGTTTGGTAAAAACAAACTTTTACCAGTTTCTAAATCTTACAATCCAAAGAGGAAATGCCTGCTTTTTACCTTCTCGTGTTGTTTTTATGGTTAAACTCAAAACCTGAGTCCAAACCAGAAATGTCCCCACCAAAGACAGAACAGACAGTAACACGGTGACAGTGCAGGAAGATGGTAGCCTTAGGGTATAACTCACTTAGAAGCTGCGTATACTAAGAACTGAACTTTCCAACTTTTGAGAAATTAAAAACATTTTGAAGAAAATCTTTTATTGCCTGCATAGTCACAGTTTTCTGTTGTTCTTTAAGTGTCTACGTAGCTGGTTTCTCAGAGTACACCAAACCTATGATAGACCACTTAATAACCATGAAGATCAACCACTGGGATGGGTCAGTACTTACAATAACACACATCTTAGTACAATTAAGTACATAAAAGCTATGGAATATTTTAGGCAATATGCTATTTTGTACATTGCAGGGTGATCCGAGAGCTTGCTGCTGAAGCGCTTCACAACCTGACGCCTCAGTTGCCTCATTATTTTGCATCAGAAGGTAACTATGTCACCCTGCCTGTTCATTTTCTAGTCTGGAACTTCCTGTTCAATACCTGGTATCTCCTTGTCATCTGCTTATCCGGGTAGCAGAGGCAGCAGCCCTATAGGAAGCCCGTACCATCCTCTTTGTTTGTGGGACCCCTAACATAGTCACTCCAGAGACATGATCCCTCCAGCATGTCCTGGGTGGGTTCCAGACACCAGGTCATGCCTGAAAGCCAGAAGGCATTCTGACTAATAGCACCTCAGCTGGTCTTCAGTGGTTCTGCTCTGAGTCTCTCCCAAATGTCTGAGCGTCTCTACTCATTTCTAAGCAAAATAACCTAATTTTGATCGTTTGTATTCACAATCTCTTTTCTTTGGTCATTACACAAGCTCATGACCAGAGGTGAGGGCTGCAACATGGATCTAAGAGCTTCCCTTTCTGGCTTAGCGCCCTCTTCAACAGACCAGTTTAGCATTCAAATACTATCCTGATCCATGTGTTTATCTGCCTCTCCCACCTTCCTGTACTCATAAACAAGACCCCAAACACTTAAACTCCTCCACTTCATGTAGGACCTCTCCCCTATCGGGATATGGCACCCCTCTTATTCCAGTTAATAATCATGGCCTTGGATTTGGAGGTGCCGATCCTCATCCCAGCCAGTTCAACCGCAAGCCTTTCCAGCAAGAGCTGAGCCACAGTAAGAGGACCCCATTATCTGCAAAACACATGAGATCCACCAAACTCAACACTCCCCACCCCATGGCTGCACCTAAAATTTTTTCCTAAAAGTTTTGAGCTGAACCAGTGACAAGGTGCAGCCCACTGGGAACAGTTCCGACTTAACGACTACGAGAACCAGACTCGTATGGTCTTCCTAAATAGCCCTCAACAAACGGCCACCATCCCTCCCTTAGAAGTTGTAAAACTGGTAATAAACAGTCACTGGGGAGATTAAAGACTCATTTGTTCTTGTTTCAGTTTTGCCTCAGCTGTTGACCATGGCGACTGGCTTGGACCTTCATGGTCGACATGGAGCCATCATGGCGTGTGGAGAAATCACACATGCTCTGTATGAAGTGGGCCTTCAGACCAACAGGTAGACCTGAAATACACAAACAAGAATTGGGGCTCATTCAGATCAGAAATTTGCTCCTAAACTTACTAGCTCTGATCAGAAAGGTATTTTTTTTACACTCGACACTGACTTATAAGCTGTTCATGCGTGGAAAAGGCACCAAAGCTCAAGGACTGAACGGGTGTTTTGTCTAGACTCGTCAGCTAGCTTAATATCCTAGAAAACATTTGATTTGATTTTGTTTTGTTTTAACAGAACTGTGGTAGACATCATTTCTCCTGAATGTGTGGAAGCATTAAAGAACATTCACCATATGGTAGGTGAACCAAACGTTAACTCATGAGGATTAGTTTGTAGGCAAACAGCTCCTGTTACTGATATTTTCTGACCTATATTTCAGCTGCATGAAAGAAAACAGTACAGGTAAGCAGGGAAAATCTGTTTCACTTTATGCAAAACAACAAAACATTTGATGTCAAAGTTAAGTTGTTTTAATGTGTAGGGGCTTTGGCGGAGCACTAATGAGACCAGCAAGTGAGTATAAAAAACTAATTTGACTAAAAGGAAAAATGTAAACGAAGATGTAAACATTTATGATTTACCATTATAATAATATTAATAAATTAAAAAGAGATGATTTTTTTTCAGTTTGCAGTCTGATAAAAAAGCTGTCCCTGTCCAAAATGCCGTTTAACAATGACCCCATCATCAGTAAGTAAACAGAACAACAGTTGTTATGTTTTCATCAGCTTCAGAGCTGAAAGGATCTGATGCATTTCAGGTGCCTGGCAGTGGGTCATCGATGACACCATACACAATCTGCATCTTTTTTCCAGTGGTGTGAAGGGGGGCATTATTGTAAGCACCTTTTATTGAGTTAAACACGTCCATAAGTGTGAAAGCTCAGATAAATCAAAGGCCTTCCTCCTCTTGGTTCTGCAGGTCGCAGTAGTGTCGGCTCTGTCTGCGTTGTGTGAGGAGTTCTACCAGGACCAAACGGGCCAGGCGGACCCTCAAACGCAGGGCAGGTTTCTTAGGCCTCAGAAAGAAATGAGAGGATGTGTTTGTTGATCAGGGTTTTATGAAAGCTGTTTGTCTGTTTTTGTGCTCATCCTCAGATGCTCTGGTGTCCCAGTACATTGCAGGGCTAAAGAGTCCACAGACGCTAACTCGTAGTGGGTCTGCTCTCGCTCTCGGCTGTCTGCCAACATTCATGATCCACAGCAAACTCAAACAGGTAGTTATTTGTTTGTTTATTTTTAAATACACTTTTGATCTGGAGGTGGAACATAGAAGGAAAATTTTAATGCGTCCTGATGTGGATAAATAATCCTTAACTGATGTAAAAGTTGTTTTTGTTAATAACACGATGTGGGGGAATGTAAAAAGTGGAACTCTAGAGTGAGGAAGTGCAGCGCCTGGACCGTTTTTGGGAGCCCACAACAGACACAAGTTCTACTTGTGTGCAAATAAGCATGGAGTACGAGTCAACAGAAGAAATAATGCACCATATGGTGAACAAGTGCACATTTAACCCCTTAATGCCGAGTGTCGCGCAAATTTGCACCGAACCGCTTCCGCTCCAACTGCAACCATAATACCGTCTGTAATTCTCCACTGCCCAGTGATACATTTCCAACACATTCCTGTATTTTTGTCAAACTATTTTTCTCAACTGAATTTAGCATCTACTTGAAAGCAAAAACACAAGTGAATATTTTTTTTCCACATTTGAAAATAAATTCATCATCTTTATTTATAAAGCACTTTCAATAACCAAAGCGCTGTACACACAAAAAAAATTTAAAACAACATTGACCCAATCAAGGGCCCAAAAGAAAATAAAAGCAGGAGATAAAACCAAGATGATAGTAAAAATAAAAAGAGATTAACAATGAATAAGAACTAGCTAAAATATCTAAAAATATAGCTAATTCACATGCTGAGGGACTGCCACAGTATAAAAGTGAGTCTTCATTCGACTCTTAGAAACTGGCAGTGAGGGTGCTTGTCTGACCGTGAGTGGAAGGTCATTCCACAGCTTATTAAATTCAGGCGTTAAGGGGTTAAACACAACCAGGAGAGCCAAGCGAGGCCGTTGTTGTGTCAAAAAGCGTTTTTCCCCAGTGCCTCCTACTCTCCTCTGTGCTGCTTTAGTTCAGCAGACTGATATTAACGCTCAGATACACCTGTTAGTGTGTCCATGATTATAACGATGATTGGTCTCTGTGCACCAAAGTGTGTGAGAGTCACTGTGAAACGTTCATCAGGCTTGACTTTCATCATAAATGGACAATTTACACCAGATTTGCTTATATTTAAACATGACTCCACTATAATAAATATTATGATCGTTACATTAAATGAAAACAGCTGATGAAGGCTTTTTCTTTGAGACTAAAAATGAATTTCCCCTGCATTATTTTCAGTATTTTTTCTTTTTGTCTGTGGTATTTTTATACCCTTTCAGAAGTTGTCGGACTCAAAGTTTTATTTCTGAATCATGGCAGTCGTTTACATTATTCAAAATAAGATGAAGTTCCGCATTTTTTAACGGCCGCGCTGTCTGGAGCCCCTGGATTGTGAGGAGCCTGAGGATTCCCGCCCCTACTTTGATATGTTTGGAATCTCCTGTTTTAGGTTGATGATAGTAATTGCTGTTTGTTTCTGTTTGTGTCAGATTTTTGACGGCCTTCAGCAGATGTGTTCTGTCAGCCAGAAGGAGGGGAATTTCACCGAGGCGAGGAGAGATGCGGTCAAAGCGATCACTCAGTGGGTGTCCTGTCATTTTTATTTGACTCCATATTTTTTTACAGGTGCGCTGCAGTTGGTAGCACAGTTGTTTTGTAGCAAGAAAGTCACTGAGTTTGCATGTTGCTCCTCAAACATACATGATAGAGCGTTTGACTGGTTGGTTGTCTCTTTGTGTCCCTGTGATGGACTAATGACCTGTCCAGAGCGTCCCCTGCCTCTCCCTGATGACAGCTGGAGATAGACACTAGCTCTCCGTGACCCTAGTGAAGAATCAGCCGTAGTAGATTATTTTTCCTCTCTCCAGTTGTGTGTTTGCTGCTAGCTTTAGCACACATCTGTGTCAACAGAAAGGCCAAAGTAAACAGTAGACCGACTGTACCTGAAGGACCTGAACGACTAATTCTATTATACATTTCCTCAAAAGCTTAATTGTGTCTTATTTGCCATGTCTGTGTGTGTTCCTTATCGTTCATGTTGTGTTACTTAGTTAAACTGTTGACTGTCTTTCATCAGAGTGTGTGTGAAGGCAGGTGTCTGTGCCCACGGCTGCCCGGACTCCACCCTGTGCTCCAACAACATCGCTGACGTTTACGGCGTCCTGCTCAGCTGTCTGAACGACTACACCACAGACAGCCGTGGAGACGTTGGTGCCTGGTGAGTGCTTTACTGCCACTTGTCATCACTTATTTAAAAACCCAAAACGCACACATGCCTTTTTCATTTGCCTCAGGATTTAGGAATGCTCTCCTGCCGGAGGCCTCTGGTGTTTGTCTTCGACCCTTTACACAGAACATCTTGCTTCTGTCACACGTAGCCTCGGGCCATGCTTACGGACTCGCCAGGAATGTCACCTGGCTTGTCACATGTCCTCACAATAAGGGATGGGCTGCTTCTTTCTCTCTGTCTTGTAATCTTTTTTCCTGATTCTTCATGTCCCTTCTTCTTCTTGCTCTTTGTGGCGTTTCAAGCTCAACTCTAGACATTAGAGACATTTATCAGACCAAAACCAGGATCAGACTCTAAGATTTAGTTGTTTTTACTTTTGTTAGTATGGTCTGTGTTTTCATCAGTGGGGTTAACGTCTAGATTCATGTGTGAAAATGACCTAGAGTTGCCTGAATCACTCAGTCAGTCCTGATATTGTCCGATTAATAAAGACGGAGTATTTTTTCATTAGAAGCCTCCTGTCTCATCATCGAGGGCTGTTACATTGATTTCCATTTGGCAGAAATATTGCCAAACAGACTATTAATCAGAGTTCCACCAGCTGCCTGTTTTAGGGCGTAACCCCGTGATGATCATACCATCAGCATTTCAGATAAACAGATTTTCCCTGCAGGCAAGACAGCTTTTTGACTATTAAACTGCTACTAACTCTCTCCAAGTGGTGTTTTATGTCCATTTATTAGCTTTATGTTGACTCACACTCGCTGCATGATCTCCCCCCTCCATTTTGACTTGGTGACAGGGTAAGAGAAGCAGCAGTGACCAGTCTGATGGAGCTAACGATGCTAGTGGCCAGAGATGCTCCTGAGATCCTTTCACCAGACCTGTGAGTAGGAATCTGAACATTTTCACCCTTAAACAGCTCATAATTTAGATTTTCTTGTTTGTAGTCTGAATCTTTGCACATAAAAGCACCAAAACCAGTTCAGAAACGACACGTTTGCTGTTCCATCTTGTTTAATGACACCTAGATAAGATTTCTGATGACTTTGAATAAAAGCCTGAATTGTCTTTACTGTATAAACTCCTTTGCACATGCAGGGTGAAGCCTATGATGTGCTGCCTGGCCCAGCAGACGGCGGAGAAGATTGACCGCTACAGAGCACACGCTGGCAACACCTTCCTGCGCCTCCTCCACAGCATAGAGCCCGCAGTACCTCACATCCCCCACAGGGAGGAGCTGTTGATCATCTTACCTGTGTGAGTTAACTCTGATATTTTTCCAGCACTTATTTATTTTTTGCAAACACAGACCTTCGTCTTGGCAAAACCTTGTGACTTTATGTGATGTTTTTCAGCGAGACCTTAACCAGTCTAAACTGGAACGCCCCTTCCCAAGCTTTCAAGTACATCGCGCTGCTGCTTGGATTGCCTGAGTATCAGTACCACACCCTCCTGGGGCTCTCGGTGTCCGTAGGAGGGATCACAGAGTCTACAGTAGGTGGAGAAGCAGAATGATGAACAGATGTGCACAAAAGGGGTTGATTCCATCTGAAAAAGACTCCAGAGACATTCATCCCATGGAGCATGAATGTCTCTTGCTGCCCTAAAGGAACATTTTCAAGTTATTTCTACATTCGCTTGTTAGGTCAGACTTCACATCCATCTAAATGATTGATTTAGCTAATATTAATGTGTCCACATGCATACAGTAAGGTTTTAAAATGCATTTGAATGATTTCTGATTTTGTATTTTGTGTTTTTGCGTAATCACTAAAATTCCCCTGCAGCCAGTTGTGATTTGACATAATCTTGTTTGTTGTAATTGAGGAGTCCAGACCGAGAGAGGGAGCCGTGTGTCCAGTATGAGAACACTCTCCCGGAACACCTGCCTTTTAGAGACTTCATAATCTCACACACATCAGGCTGTGTCGCTCTTCTCCTCCATTTTAATGTCGCCATACAAGAATTTCTCATGAGTTCAATCTGCAGCCCGCTACACTTTTCCACAGACGAGTGTTACACAACATCTCTCTGATCAAACCCTCCCCCAGTGTTACTTAACCTGGGTCCTGCCCACAAGGATTTGAGCTTATTTTTAACTTTTACTCCTTATAGATGTCATAAGGAAAACACATTTAAAGCCTGTAATAACAGCAGCGAAGCCAGTGAAGTTTGAGCGATCCAGTTGTGGCTGAAAGCGTGTTCCCTTAGAGGAACTCTAGATCTTGCCTTGTTTTTCTCTCCTCCTCTTCTAGTATTCCGCTGCTATTCATGCCTCCTCAGAGACGAGAGGTACTGATATATTTGTACAAGGTTGCATTTAGGAAAGCGAGCCAGGTTTGAGATTCTCACACCACAGGCATGTATTCACATCAGCCAACGAAAAATGGAGTATCCACCAACCTTCAGGAATGGTTTCAACATCGACAGATCACATAGCCTAGCAGGAATTTACAGACAGAAACAGCAAAAGTCCCATAAAAGTGCAAATGTACTTGATCTATGTGTTTTTTAGTGAAGAATTGCTTCTTTTTATGATTTTCTAAACCATTGAAAGACCAGTTTTAGAGCTGAAGAAAAACCTGAACTCAGTTTCCTTGTAGAGGAGATTTTGTTGTGTTGCAAAGCTGACTAATAACTGCAGTGCAGGTATTAGTCAGTACCACTCACAGGGACGAGCCTCCACTCTGCTCCTCGGGTTTCACATCACTTCCTTTTGCTCTTCTGCTTTGCTTCAGGGTCATTTCTCCTCCCAGTCCCTGTTTGACTTCCTGAAAGGGATTCAGAATGATGAAGTTGCTCTGGAGCAGTTTGGAGAAACGTTGCTGAGCATTTTCAGGGACAATCTTCACAATGGCCGGTATGCCGTGAAGCTCCAAGTGTCATTTGTATAGAAATGTCTTCTCAGTATAATATTTTATCTTTGTTGCTGTATTTGTTTTTTCTTAGAGTATCAGTCCCCTTACTGAAGACAGTCAGTCAAATGCTCGCTAACAGTTGTTTTGAAGTCTTTGCCACACAAGAAGAGTGAGTGATGTGGTCATATTTATATATTATTATATTTATAATATAAATGTAGAGCTCTGTGATGACTAAAGCTGTTCTGTCTTTTTTCTTTCTAAGTCATCATTTCGGTGTGGACCTGTTGAGTCTTTGCAAAGAGTACAGGAAGTCCAAAGATGTTATCAAGCTGCACGCGTGTATAGATGTGTAAGTTTCTACCTCGTTGATGAATAGGTGCATTATTTAAACGACCAAAACAAATTCATTTTTACTTTTGCTTTCCAGTTTCTGTGGGTTGATCCAGTTCCAGGGCGAAGTGAGGAAGAAGGTCTGGTCCCAGCTGCTGTTGCTGCTCTGCCATTCGTTCCCTGTGGTGAGCTCACAGGACAGAAGTGCACATTTACTAAAGACAACTTACAGATGCTACTTTATAATTAAATCAACATCGCCATCCTTCTCAGTTTACCAGTAATTCGAATATTTAGTAGTTTTGAGTATATTTTTCCCTCCTGGGCCAATTGGGAAACCCCCTTTTGCTTCATCAACCTAAACCTCCAGTATGACCAACAGCTGTAGAGAAGCTTTAGTGAGGCTAAAGTCCTGGGCCCTCATTCATCAAACATTCGTAGAAATATTCCTAAATTCCGTCCTATGAATGAAATTTAGAATGTTCGTTCGGTCAAAATCCTGATTTATGAAACATGCGATGGCCTCTCGTACGCATGTTCCTCCGCAATCATCTGATGATAAATCCCACCTATGCGTACCCAGATGCTTGTGTCCATTCACAGTCATTTACATACAGAAACGCCCTCAATTAACCATATTTGGTCACATCATGCCCTCACCTCATGAGGGGATTCCCTGCGTTCTTCCTGGAAAAAAAACAAAGTTTTATTTGGAAATGTCTGACACTGAGCTCTTCTGAGCTGTCATTCGGTCTGGTTACCTTGACAACGCGTGTATGATCGGGGAGCAGAGGAGGTTCTCGTAGTTGTAAAATAGAATCTGGACTGGAATCGGGTTGGTGCGGTTTGTCTGTCGCTCCACAAAGGGTCCCAAATCACAGCATAGCTCCAGAAGGATCTCCTTCAGGAATCGGATCAGTGCGCAGCGCTCACGGAAGACCCGTTCCGGCCGGAGTGCACGCTCTGCCAAATCCTCCAATAATAATAATAAGAAGAAACAATCTTTTATATAGTGCATCTCAAGCAAAATCACAAGGCGCTTCACAAGGACAAGAAAATAAAATGGAAAAATAATAAATAAATAAATTCAAAATGATTAAAACATAAAAAACAGGAAGAGTAAAAATTATGATTATAAAATAACAAAATCAGCCATTCTACAAGGTCATATTCCCATCGGTCACGAGTGTTTTAGCACCAATAATGTGACACAGCTGTTTATCCACTGAAATAATTATTTATTGGGTAAAATAATTAGTGGATGAGGAACACGTGTGGATGACTGAGACCTTCGGTGTTGCGGTTTCCCTGTTCTACCACTAGATGCTGTTCCTACGCATGGTCAGAGCTGTTCTTATATTTAGGAACATTTTCACGCAAGTACAAAATGATGAACACCACACAATGTGTAAGTTAGTTCATATGTACGACATACGCACAGATGTGTGCGTAAGTAAGGTTGATAAATGAGGACCCAGGAAGCTAAAATCTACATCTCAAATTGACATTTATGACAGAAAAAATGAACCTTTTCTCTAAAACTGCAGATAAGAAAAACCACATCCAGTGAGATGTATGAGATGCTTCTGACCTACGATGATGTCATTTGTCCAGAGGTGTTGGATGATGTCATGACCTTGCTAAGTGACACGAACTGGTTAGTTAGTATTTCTTTGAGTGCACATTTTAAAATGAATCCTGTGATTCTCTCTGGATTTGCCTGATGTGTAATTATGCTTCATGTCATTTTTTCAGGGAGAGCGACCTCGCCACAGTGCGGGCTCACAGGAATCAGCTTTGTGATTGGTTAGGAGTTCCCAGACCACAGCTTGTTGCCAAGGGAACCAGTTAACATTATTAAGGTTAAGTGCTTCTTAAGATTCTGTAGGCACTCACAAAAGTAAACAGTTGTGTTTTGTGTCCTTGCTGAATTAACCCCTAGTGACTCTTTTTTTTTTGCTTGCAGGCCCGAGTCCAGGTTCCATGATTCCCACCGGCTGTTTGAACCAGCAGGAACGACAAGATTCATTCAGCAAAAAATGATATCAGAGGTTCATGTGTTAAATATTTCTTGCAGCTGCCAGGAAACCAACATAATAAGTTGCAAATCTGTTGCTTTATAAACACAATAAATAAGAGAAACATCAGTTAACAGTTGTCGTTATTGTCAACATCACCTCTTTAGTTTATTCTTTTAACAGCTTCAAAAGTCAAAGCTACCTAAAACCCATCTTGTGCATCACTCTTTTGTTCCAGAGCCTATTCAGGCCCCGGTCTAATGACGCCTGGTTTCAGTCAGGCTGTTTACTTGTAATCCATACCTGGAACCGTGCACACATGTGAAACTTGGACTCGAGCTTGCGAACACCCCAGGGAAATCGTTGCCATTTAGATGTTTTGGCACACATGACAGAATGCCACTGAGGCCCTGCTTCCCCCTGAGGAAGCAGACCTAGTTTTTCTGCATGGGCGGAGGTGCCAGGGCCGTGAGGAGTCTCAGGCCTGAGAGTGGAGCTGCTGTGGTTCTGTACAGAACAGCTCGTTGTGTCACCGCTGGTTGTTGCTTTCTCATTAGGCACTGATAGTGGACGCGTGCTACACAGCTTACCTACCAAAGATGCAATTGTTAACATTTTAGAATTCGGTGTTTTTTCCTGGCTTCTTGTTCACAAAAACTCATTGAGCTAACTACTAGCTTAACTTTTTATGCATAATCCTTTCCCATGGATACTTAAAACTATATTAATTATATTCACATTATTTATCTTTGTATGTGTTGAGATTAGCATGACAAATTGAAACAGATAAAATCAATATTGTTTATTTTTTAAACCACCATCTTGCATCATGAATGACCAGGCTTCATATCATGCTAACGAACAAGGCCACATTCACTCATACCCTCTTGCTGCATTCTGTCTGCACAGCCCCACTAATATTGCTGCAGCCCATAATTCGACTTTAATTAATTCCCAGCCACATGTAAATTCCTGCAGTTGCCGATGAAAGAAATGGTGTGTTCTTCTCAAGGCGGATTGACGGCAAAGCGATCAGCTTTGCTACATTGCTCAGAGTACAGAGGAATGCTAATAATTCTGAAAGGCTTACAGTTCGCTGGCAGTCTCCATGGCGATTCTTCACATACAATGGTAGCCTTTTTAGTGAGGTGAAGGGGGGAGGGGTCTGCTCCCTCAGTGACTGGGTTTGGTGTGATTTTAGGAAAGAGCTTCTTGCACTTTCCACTGTTTTGGTGACTGTGGGATTAAGTGTTTCTCACAGGAGTTGTTCCAAGTAAGTGATGGAGTCAGAATGTGATTTTGGCCACCTATATAAAATGTGAACTTGGTATTTACTTATACAGATGTGGACAAAATTGTTGTTACCCTTCGGTCAATGAAAGAAAAACTCCAAAAATAACTTGAATCTGAAAAAAATACATAAAATTTCTATGAAATTTAACCAATGAAAGTCAGACATTGCTTTTCAACCATGCTTCAACAGAATTATTTAAAAAAATAAACTCATGGAACAGACCTGCAAATTATGGAACCCCTAACTTAATATTTTGTTGCACAACCTTTTGAGGCAATTAAACGATTCCTGTAACTGTCAATGAGACTTCTGCACCTCTCAGCAGGTATTTTGGCCCACTCCCCATGAGCAAACTGCTCCAGTTGTCTCAGGTTTGAAGGGCGCCTTTTCCAGACGGCATGTTTCAGCTCCTTCCAAAGATGCGCAATAGGATTGAGCTCAGGGCTCATAGAAGGCCACTTTAGAATAGTCCAATGTTTTCCTCTGAGCCATTCTTGGGTGTCTCTAGCTGTGTGTTTTGGGTCATTGTCCTGTTGCAAGACCCATGACCTGCGACTGAGACCAAGCTTTCTGACACTGGCCAGCACATTTCTCTCTAGAATCCCTTGATAGTCTTGAGATTTCATCGTACCCTACACAGATTCAACACACCAGATGCAGCAAAGCAGTCCCAGAACATAACAGAGCCTCCTCCATGTTTCACAGCAGGGACAGTGTTCTTTTCTTGATATGCTTCATTTTTCTGTCTGTGAACATAGAGCTGATGTGTCTTGGCCAAAAGTTCCATTTTTATCTCATCTGTCCATAGGACCTTCTCCCAGAAGCTTTGTGGCTTGTCAACATGTAGTTTGGCAGATTCCAGTCTGGCTTTTTATGATTTGTTTTCAACAATGGTGTCCTCCTTGGTCGTCTCCCATGGAGTCCACTTTGGCTCAAACGATGATGGATGGTGCGATCTGACACTGATGTTCCTTGAGCTTGAAGTTCTCCTTGGATCTCTTTAAGTTTTTCTGGGCTCTTTTGTTACCATTCAGATTATCCGTCTCTTTGTTTGTCATCAATTTTCCTCCTGCAGCCATGTCCAGGGAGGTTGGCTACAGTCCCATGGATCTTACATTTCTGAATACAGGTCCTTCTCAAAAAATTAGCATATTGTGATGAAGTTCATTATTTTCTGTAATGTACTGATAAACATTAGACTTTCATATATTTTAGATTCATCACACACAACTGAAGTAGTTCAAGCCGTTTATTGGTTTTAATATTGATGATTTTGGCATACAGCTCATGAAAACCCAAAATTCCTATCTCAAAAAATTAGCATATTCCAACCGACCAATAAAAGAAAAGTGTTTTTAATACAAAAAAGGTCAACCTTCAAATAATTATGTTCAGTTATGCACTCAATACTTGGTCGGGAATCCTTTTGCAGAAATGACTGCTTCAGTGCGGCGTGGCATGGAGGCAATCAGCCTGTGGCACTGCTGAGGTGTTATGGAGGCCCAGGATGCTTCGATAGCGGCCTTAAGCTCATCCAGAGTGTTGGGTCTTGCGTCTCTCAACTTTCTCTTCACAATATCCCACAGATTCTCTATGGGGTTCAGGTCAGGAGAGTTGGCAGGCCAATTGAGCACAGTAATACCATGGTCAGTAAACCATTTACCAGTGGTTTTGGCACTGTGAGCAGGTGCCAGGTCGTGCTGAAAAATGAAATCTTCATCTCCATAAAGCTTTTCAGCAGATGGAAGCATGAAGTGCTCCAAAATCTCCTGATAGCTAGCTGCATTGACCCTGCCCTTGATAAAACACAGTGGACCAACACCAGCAGCTGACATGGCACCCCAGACCATCACTGACTGTGGGTACTTGACACTGGACTTCAGGCATTTTGGCATTTCCCTCTGCCCAGTCTTCCTCCAGACTCTGGCACCTTGATTTCCAAATGACATGCAAAATTTGCTTTCATCCGAAAAAAGTACTTTGGACCACTGAGCAACAGGCCAGTGCTGCTTCACTGTAGCCCAGGTCAGGCGCTCCTGCTGCTGTTTCTGGTTCAAAAGTGGCTTGACCTGGGGAATGCGGCACCTGTAGCCCATTTCCTGCACACGCCTGTACACGGTGGCTCTGGGTGTTTTCACTCCGGACTCAGTCCACTGCTTCCGCAGGTCCCCCAAGGTCTGGAATCGGTCCTTCTCCACAATCTT
Source organism: Aphyosemion australe (assembly GCA_006937985.1). Classification (NCBI taxonomy): domain Eukaryota; kingdom Metazoa; phylum Chordata; class Actinopteri; order Cyprinodontiformes; family Nothobranchiidae; genus Aphyosemion; species Aphyosemion australe. The sequence goes on along the minus strand of SSNS01000016.1, from coordinate 2,667,846 downwards.
CCTCAGGGTCCGGTCACCTCTTCTCGTTGTGCAGCGTTTTCTGCCACACTTTTTCCTTCCCACAGACTTCCCACTGAGGTGCCTTGATACAGCACTCTGGGAACAGCCTATTTGGTCAGAAATTTCTTTCTGTGTCTTACCCTCTTGCTTGAGGGTGTCAATGATGGCCTTCTGGACAGCAGTCAGGTCGGCAGTCTTACCCATGATTGCGGTTTTGAGTAATGAACCAGGCTGGGAGTTTTTAAAAGCCTCAGGAATCGTTTGCAGGTGTTTAGAGTTAATTACTTGATTCAGATGATTAGGTTAATAGCTCGTTTAGAGAACCTTTTCATGATATGCAAATTTTTTGAGATAGGAATTTTGGGTTTTCATGAGCTGTATGCCAAAATCATCAGTATTAAACCAATAAACGGCTTGAACTACTTCAGTTGTGTGTAATGAATCTAAAATATATGAAAGTCTAATGTTTATCAGTACATTACAGAAAATAATGAACTTTATCACAATATGCTAATTTTTTTAGAAAGACCTGTAATGTGTAACTGTAGTCTCAGGAACATCTAGCTGCTTAGAGATGGTCTCATAGCCTTTATCTTTAACATGCTTGTCTGTCATTTTCTTTCTAATCTCCTGAGACAACGCTTTCCTCTGGTCCATGTTGAGTGTGGTACTCACCATGTCACCAAACAACTGGAGCCCTATATACAGGCCCACAGACTGATTACAAGATTGTAGACACCTGTGATGCTAATTAATGGACACACCTTGAATTAACACGTCCCTTTGGTCACATTATGTTCAGTCTTTTCTAGAGGTATATCATTTTTGTCCAGGCCTGGTCCATGAGTTTATTTATTTATTTATTTTAATAATTCTGTTGAAATGGTTGAAAAGCAATGACTGATTTTCATTGGTTAAATTTCATAGAATTTTTATTTATTATTACTTTTGTCATAGTCAAATTATTTCTGTGACCATTGTGGGTTTTTCTTTCATTGACCAAAGAGTAACAACAATTTCATCCACGTCTGTATTTACCCTCCAAGAACATCATTTTCTGTATACATATCCTTTAGATCCATCTGAACACTCAAATTGGCAGAGTAGGTGTAATCTGAGAGTACATTATCTCCCCTGGATCACTGCAGCTTTTCTCTAAGAACATGCAGATTAAATAACTTGTAGGGTAAATGATTTTGATGATAGTTCATCCCTGTTTGGTGCGTCATGTCTCTAGTCCTGCAGGGCGAAGGAGAGGATGGCATGAGTGCTTAAACAAAACCAGACTCCGTTGAGAGACATTTTATTGTTTTTGCTTAGAGAGAACTGTGTGTTCCTAATTTCCCTCATGATCCGGTGATTGCTATCAACAACGCACAAGCACATATTATCAGAATCCCTTTCACAATCAATGGCTCGACTGTGGTGAGCACAGAGGCAAATGCTGCGCTAATTACCCTCAGGATAACCTTTTGTTAATTCATTTGGTTTGTTCCAGATGGATTCTACTGAGACCATCCAGCCTGGATGACTAAACATTTTTTTTACTTGATATCAACCACACTGGCAAGAAGTTTAACTTTTATAGTGCTGTGAAAATATTTACACTAGTTTTGCTTTTTTTTAATTTAAATGTTTCAGATCAGCAAACAAATTTCTATATCTGATGAAGATAACCCGAGAATACTTTGTTAAGTTATAAATTAGCTGATTACCCGCATTAGGGGCAGCAGTAGCTCAGGAGGTAGAGGGGGTTGTCCAGTAAATGGAGGGTTGTAGAGTCAATGCCGGCTTTTAGCAATTCTGCTGTTGTGTCCTTGGGCAAGACATTTAACCCACCTTGCCTGCTGGTGGTGGTCAGAGGGACCGGTGGCGCCTGTGCTCGGCAGTCTTGAAATGGACTCAGTCAGTGTGTCCCAGGGCAGCTGTGGCTACAATGGTGAGCTGCAGCAGTGGCTGTGCTCAGGAACTATTTGGTGGTTTAACCCCCCAGTCCAACCCAATTCAACCAATCATGTAGCTCATCACCTTCAGCGTGTGAATGGATGAACGATTCACTTTTGAGTCCTCTGACTCTGAAAGGCGCTACAAACGAGCAGGTCATTCATCTATCATCATTTGGACAGCTGGGTTCATCTCCATCAGCCACACCGATATCTAATTACTCCCAGATCTGTACCCTAACGTTGTCTGACAATGTCAAGGAGGCTAAATGATCTCAAAAAGCAGCACATCGTGTTCTGTTCTGAATAAAATAACCAAACAAATGCCATCCACGGGAGAGTGCCAAGGTCATAACCTCTGCTCACCAGAACGACCTTGAAGGTCTGTCTCACTTTTGGCAGAAAACAATTTGATGAACTCTTAGAAATGTTTGAAACAATAGTCTGTGTGCCTAAGGACCTGGACCACTTGATGTAACTGATGGAACCATGAATTCTGCTCTCTGGCAGAACATCCTGAAAGAGAATGTCTGACCTTTAACCTTAAGCAGGCTGTTCATGCTGGAAAACCTTCAAATGCTGCTGAATGTAAATAAGAGTGGGCTAAAATTCCTTCACTGTGACGTGAGAGACTCACAAGTTCTTGACTGCAGCTGTTGACACCATGGGGGTTTTAACTAGTTATTAGGATTAGGGGTCAATTACTTTTTCACACGGGGCCACGTCTGGATAGCTTTATTCCTTTAATCAGTGGAATTATTATTTTGTATTTCCTCTGTCAATGTGACAAAAAACTGAAGAAACCTTCTGTTGTTGCTCCTGGAGAGCATGTTGAATTGCCTCTGTGTATGAAATGTGCTACTCAAATAAAGCTGCCTTGCCTAAAGGGCAAATCCGTTTACTATACTTTACTCACAAGATTTTCATTCCAAAGTCTGCACTTAATCTTGTAAAAGCTGGCTCAGGCTTTTACTTTTACCCTCTATATATAAATCTTTAAGTTTAATTTTTGTTGCCTCAACTGTTGTCTGCACTGACACTTTATTACTCCCTGGTGTTTCTCCTGCTGACACTTCCTGTGTATGGCCTTAACACCTGGCGTAAGAGCAACAAACCTCCTGCCTGTTAGGCAGCTTCATTAGTGGAGCTCAAGCCTTAATTACCCTGAAGTTCTCCAGCAGAAGTGCTGTGGAGTAGCTGTTACACGAGCTCTGGGTTCAAGACATGCCAGAAGGACTTTAAGCTCAGTAGAACATTTTTTAGTTTGCACAGTTCAGGTCTTTGTGTTCTAGAGCTTGAGTAATGCTCTTTTTTGTGTAAAATGATGTGAAGAAAACCAAATGTCATGAAAACTTGGACAACATAAGACATTTTGACAAAAAATGACTAAAGATGATAATTATCCTACTGATAAAAATAGCAAATATACAATAATTACAAGATTTATAGAAATAGGAGAACTGCAATAATTATGAATATGACAGCTGATGCGGTCTCCCTCCAGGAAACCAAAGTCTTTCTAAGTTTCCAAAGAGCCATAATCAGCAGCACACCAGGCATACGCTCAAGCTGAGGAAATTACCATGCTGCATGGAATTATAGTCATTTAGAGACGGACGCAGCTGGATATGTTTGGGAATGTGGGCTAATTGCTGAGCCTGTGTCCTTTTATAGACCACAGGTTAATAGGTGGTGTGTTTTTATATCGATGTAACAAACACATGGTCTTCGATAATATGTCTAATTGAATGGAAACGTGTTTTTCTTTTCCACGACGACGTGAAGCAGCAGTTCTTTTTTTAAAGGACTGATGACAAAAGGGATATTTGCTTCTGGTTTTATTATCTCATTAGATTCTCATTTTCTGTTCAACCTGTTCCTTGCTTTCTCATTGACTGCAGCTTTTTGTTAAAAACCTCACGCCGTTTTAATCATCATCATCCTGGAGGACTCTGACAGCTGTGATCAGCCTCAGCACCATTCAGATTCCACATTCATGCTATTTCAGTGTGCATAGATGCATATTCTGAGCTGTGCACACAATGATTTCATGTACCTGTTTGACCCGTGACGAGCGGAGGCCTGATCTCACTGCTTATCATGTTCATGGCTGCTTCCATAACATAGTCAAGGTTTTTCTGTCAGATATTTTTTCATGCCTAGAAGACTAAATTTAGCCTTGAGAAAGATTTATCCACATTTTTCTCTTTTTTAAGTGTTTTTTTATCCTTTCACCACAACATTATCACACACAGCCTCAGCTTTCAGCAAGCTCTTTCAGCCTCATCCAGCTCCAGTGTGCCTCCTCTTCCTGTCATCATTCTGGCCTCAAATGAACCTCAGGAGCTAATAGGACCATGTTTATGAGGCGGCCTGCAGAGGTTGTCCTGCTGCTGCTGCTCTCTGTAAATCTACGCTCAAGAGTGACTTCATGGAGACGACCCACGCGTTGGGGTTCTGGCTCGCCTCCTGTTTGGACCTTTGCCAAAATGAGCTCATCCATGACAGCGCCTTCAGCTGCTGGAGTGCTGTTCTTTCTTGACCCCTTCACACTAACCCTGTCCTCGGCCGGGGGTTAGTGTGACACCATTCCCAGTCAGAAGCTCCGACAGGGACTGACCACTGGCAGCCTGCCGCCCCTTCGGCGCCTGCTAAGCAGCACGGCCTCAAGCCTCTGCCGTTCCCTACGGAGAGGCCCAGTTTGTTCTGGACGCACGCCAGTGTTGAGCGGCAGGGGGCACGGCTGGGTCAGCTCTCAGGGGTGGTCTTGCAATCCATGCGTGTGAATATATGTGTGATGTGTTTGGAGCCAAAATGATTAGCTTGTGTTTTGTTTTCGAGGGATTCTGTTGTTTTTTGCTTTAGTGTTAAGCTCCCAGGCTGTACGAACGCTCCGTCTTCATTAATGTGAACAGAGAGGAGGACGGCACGGCTCTAGATCCGCTTGGTTATTTCCTAAAGCATAAATATGTATGAAGCTTTGGTCGTGACTGAAGGTTTTGTCAGCTAGACAAAGAGTACATAACCGTTATATAATGGGAGAATCTCTGCATGAGTTTAGGGTCTCTACAGCATCTCAGCTGCTTGGAGTGGAACCCCCAGAGGGGAAGATGCTGGACTCTGTCACTCACAAATCCTCCAGGCCAGATCAGCCAATCTGGACTCAATCTAGTGTGAGGGCAGCCAAAGGTCAGAACCCAAGAAGGAGTCGTATTTCTCCACTCCACCTCCTTTCCTCCACCTCTTCCTGATCTCACCTCCTTTCACACTTCACCCGTTCCTGCTCAAACAAACCATTTGGAACCCAGTAACCAACCCAGTCAAAGTTTTCCATTACATTTTCTCCACGTTTTATTTTGACGACTCTTCTCCTGGAAAAGCCAACAGGAGGGAATAGTGGTCGGCCTTTTATGCTCACTTGTTTGGGATGTTGTTGGAACAGAGGCAGGGGGAGATGTATTTCTCAGGGTTGTGACACTTGAGTAGGCTAGTGTTCTTTTTTCTTAAAAAATGATCTAAACCATCTGTAGCTTGGTGAAGAAATGATGATTTTGTGGCTTATATCTGGAACCAGGTCAAATCTGCCTGCAGGTTTCACAGGAGGTCAGAATCAGTTATGAACTGCTGCTTATTGCTTCAGTCTCATCAAATTACTCTCCTAAAAGTAACTCCTGGTCAGGTTGAGTTCACCCAAAAGCTGTAAAATCATTTTGGACGGTGTTATCACGAGGCCTTAGCTCAACTGTCTTCTATTTCTCATTTCTCAGCTAATGAACACGTGACGTTGATGCCAATGCTCATGATGCATGAGACCAAAAATCCTAGATTGCAGCCAGGATCATCATTTCTTCAGTTAAAAGAGTTAAAGTGGTCAAATGAAGCTTAAAGGTACAGTATGTAAGATTAGCCTGGCCTGCCAGACTCGCCCTCTGTGTGCGTATGTCACACACAGCAACGCTCAGTTTCTTATAAACAACAAAGACGGCGTCTGAAGCGGAGTTCGCTGCTAAATGACTTGGACATGTCTTTAAAACCACAACAAGAATTAGCGCTAAAAGCCTTTCTTCTAAAGAAAGATGTTTGCGCTGTGCTACCCACAGACATATATACGTAGACGCCTCGTGGACTGGCGCTGCCGTAGTGGCCGGCCGCCATCTTAGATGGGTCTCCATTCGCCCCCAGTGCATTCATTTCTACTGAGGAAGGTGCTTACCCAGCTAAAAAACACATATAGTGGTGTTACCTTTACTTGTGCTAATGGAGAAACAAGTAAAAAGTGCCGGAAAGCTGGGGTTAACTGCAGTGCAGCCTGGCGTGAACAGTGAGAGGGAGATTGTTAGCAGTGCTCCTTTGACGCCATCTTTGACTACAGCTAAAAAACTACAGCGTCGCGCGATAAGTCGTCATTTCCACCTTTTTTCAGATTGGTTATTTTTGAGCTGGCTAGTCCCGCGCCTCAGGGTGCTCGCTGCCTCTGAGTTTCCAGACTCTTCCGCTGTGTAGAAGAGGGAGAGTCTGGCAGGCCAGGCTAATGTAAGATGACATCATGTGGTAAAATTTGGTTACTGCAATCTCTTTTTCACTCCCGTTCCGTGAGTTTCATGTTGCCAGTTATGCATCAGCACCAGAAGATTCTGGACGACAAGTGAGTCATACACAGTAAGTTGATAAGTAGATTGTTATATCTGGTGTTTTACGGTAGTGAGCACTTACTACACTTATTACGGTAGTACACCTCAGGCATTAGAGGAGTTTGCCATCTTGCTGTTAGCTTATAGTTCTGAACGACTCAGTAAAGGAAGTAAAACGCCATGACTGACTCATTATTCACTCACACATACCAATACAATATCGAGTTGTTGGTAATTGAAAAAGTAGCATTTTTAGAGCCGACTAATTGCTTCTAATGATAAATGATCCACACTTGTATAGCGCCTTTCAGAGTCAGAGGACTCCAGAGTGATTTACACAGTCTATCATTCATTCATTCATTCACACATTTATCGTTAGCATTGTTAGCTCAACGTTAGCCTCTAGCCTTCTTTACCCAATATAGAGTAAAACAGAAAGATGCCGTGGCTTCTTAGGGGTAAAAGAAATAGCTTTTGGGTCACTCTTGTAACTGGCTTCGATTCTTTAAACATCTGGAGCTTTTTGCCGGCCTAGTCGAATTACAAATGTCTGCGCTGCAGCGTTAGCTCACAGGAGACACCTCACACTCACTGATGGTAAACAGTAGCTACGACTTTGTTCTCACTCACTGCATCGTTTAGTGGGAAAGTGTTCAGTTCTGATGCAGTACAAGAGAGATTCTGCACCACGCAGTCCTAAAACAGTTATAATATACTTATTACACAACTGATGCTATCAAATGTGATTCAAGCACATAACCCCAGCTGATAGAAGGGAATCGTTTAGCGCTTTCATGTGATATGTGTAACTTTCTGTTCATATCTGGAGGCACATCAGCAGGAAAACGTCAATTGCATTTGAATCATTCTCCCAGAGCGCTAACCCACTGTTCTAGAACCATAAACATTCCTGACAGCATAGAGCAGGACAGTCCTAGATGCTCCAGGGTCTCCGATTGATTGCAGAAGGGACAACCCTCCCCAGTGCTGAGCCAGATGGAAAGAATGATTACCTACCATCATGAAGCAGAGGGCAGATCCAAGCACACTTGAGACAAATATCTTTGTGGTTTTGTGCATCTGCTGCATCGAATCATAAGGAGGAGCTAAACTTTACCTGTTTCATAATAATTACAATCTCTCAGGCAATTTCTATATTTGTTTCCTGTTTTTGAAACGAGAGCGTTATCATTTGAAATGTGGTTATAGTCGGGTTTTCTTTTCTCTGGTTAACCTCAGTGAGCTATCAGTGTCGTGTTTGCAGAGCTGCTTGTCCTTCTGCTTTTTTGCAGCTTCTCAAAAATGCTATACGCTATTTGTGCATGCATGCATGCATGTTGTAACCCTAACCCTTTTATGTAAAGGTCCATATTATACTGTGACTTTCTGCTAAAGGCACACACACTCTGCTTCTTTTGAAAAGTTTCAGCTGCATAATTTCTTCCACTGAACACTTTGACCAGAGGTGTCTGTGCCAGACGTGTGAGGCTTATTAGGACAATAAACATCACAGCAGTTTCAGAGCTGCCACTCACTCACAGTTCTGAGTAAAGGAGGAACACAAACACGTTTCATATAAACCAGCACTGTGAGCCAGGTCTTAAGAAAATCTGAACCAACTAAAATATCATTCCTAAACCAGCGCCTGCTCTCTTGGACTCCTTATATGTGATCCAAATACCGTGTGCTGTGTGCAAAGGAAATTCTTTGAAATCAATACGCGTAATGCACTGGAAAAAACACAAGCTGGCAAAATTCAGACCATAATTTAACAAACGAGAAGGGCCTCTTACTCAGATGCCACGCGTTTCTCCCCCTCACATGGACGGCCTGCTGCAGTCTCAATCTGAAATCAGCCTAATAACAAGCTGCTTCTCCAACCAGAAGAGTTCAGATGTACCGCCGCTCTGGGCTAGTTGCTCTCTACACTTTTAAATACTTAATAATAATCTCCATCAGCAATGTGGGATGTGCGAGTAGCGGAGAAGGAAGGCTCTGCTTCTGCAGATCATTTTGCACCAGGTTCATTTTCTATCCACATTAATGATTTCTAACAGTTTGTATAATTAAGCCTTTGAAACTGTCATTGGTGTGCATCGTTGGTGCTACCTCGTTAAAGTGGAGCAGCACCATTCTAGAGCTGGAGAAGGGTGAGGATTTAAGATGAGAAAGGACGAGGCCTGTTGATGTGGTTGCAGTGGTCTACCAGCAGCTGTCAACCTAAAAAAGTGACTCAACTCCAGGAAGTGGCTTTTGACTCCCGCTCTGGAGTGAAGGAAGCGTGCATGTTGCTCTGAACCGGTTAGCGGTTCAGCGGTATGTTCACTGTATGCTCCTCCTGTCAAAGATGCATCATTATGTCTTCTTCATCATGACCTCTTTGGTGATATCAAAGATTCCCAGAGTTTCTCACAAAGATAAATAGATACAATTGTAGGATGTGGGATTCCCCCATAAAATAAATATCTATCTTCCTGCCTGTCATCTTATCTGTGTGGTAAAGGAGGGTGGAGGAAGGGGGAAACGTGTGATCAGGACAGGCAACGCTGTGTTCTGTAAATAGAAATCCCTTTGATACACATGGACACCATTATGTCTCTCACCGGAAATCCCCTGCTTTCTGCAGCATGATGTCCACATTAGCCTTCTCCTTTAAGTCCTTGACAAAGATGGATTAGATAAATCAGTCTCACTTTTCTGTGACGTGTCGGACATTGATGCTCTCTTTGTTGTGGTGAAAAATCAACTGAGTGAACAGACGGTAACAAAAATCCTGACATTAAAATATTTTTTTAAATTCCTTATCACATACAGTTGCTGGTCATAAAATTAGATTATCGTGACAAAGTTGATTTATTTCCGTAATTCCATTCAAAACTTTACTGGTGCACAACGCTGGTGATCACCAGTGATCACCAGTGATCACCAGCGCAGACGAGGAAGATGGAGAAAATGACAAACACAAAAACTCTTGCAAAAGGCAAAAGTGGTCCAACGTTTGGGACCATTTTAAATGCAAAAGAAGTGAAAACCTTTAGACTGGATTATTGCCAATTTGTGTATATTTAGAAAAACATGAGATCACTACATCGTTACTAGTAGAAATTGGTAACATTTCTATGTAAAGTTAGATTTTTAAACACAAACTCATTAGATTTTTTTTCCTCCGCTTGAAAGGTCGTCAGAATATTTGATTAAATGACAGAGGATTCGCTATAATAGCCCTAATTAATGCAGGAGATAGGTGTAGGAAACTATTTTTTCTTGTTAACCTGCAAGTCCTTTAAATTGACTTTAAATTGTTAGAACAGGACGCGATATAATGTATATGAATGATGGAATGTATTTTTTGTTAGTTTTATTACGTAATAAGGGGCGGATAATATAAGATATTTTCTTCTTCCGGCCCCTTTTCATTCAAAAATGTAGTGTTTCTTATTGTTGTTTTTTTTTTTTTGTTTTTTTTTATATACATACATACATACATACATACATACATACATACATACATACATACATACATACATATATATGTATATGCTATACATTTTATTGAATGAAATAAAGAACAAAGAAAGAAAGTCCGACTTTAACCGCATCTGGTGATACGAGAGCACAATAGCAACATCTTACGATGGATAAGTGAACAGGGTGAGAGGTCAGGTGTATTTTCCATGATCTGAATTGTATTTTTTGTGTCTGGTTAAACCAGAGACAAAGACAAATATATATAGCTTATAACACCACATACTAGTCATAATTTTAAACTTCCTGACAACTTTTTTTTAAATGCAAAAACACCATGGGTCGCCCGGGGGCTTCTCTACCACCAGGCTCAGCAAGTTTTCTGAGGGAAACCCTGAATTCAGAAGAGCTGAAGACCACTATCAGAGGGCTCTCATAACACCTGAGCAGTGCCACAGACTGATCGACTCCATGCCACGCCATATTAGAATAGAATAGACGTTATTGATCCCACAGTGGGGAAATTCACTTGTCCCCACCATTGCTCCAGACCAAAGGAGCCCCAACTAAATATTGAGTGCTGTACATGCTCACACCTTTCATGTTAATACTTTTCAGTTGGCCAACATTTCTAAAAATCCTTTTTTTTGCATTGGTCTTAATTCTAATGTTCTGAGTTTGTAGGGCACCAATTACAAATGCTTCTGAACATCTTCAACAAACATTTCAGAACTTCAACCACCAGAAAGCTCTCTGTAGAGTTAAGCACCACTTATTGCGAGCCATCTGTGGTGGGCCGTTCCTCTAGAACAACAAGGTTTAGATGGTCTCAGCTGGATGAGTGAGTCACTAACATGGAGTTACAGGTGGATTCCAGGGTTTTGTTTCTCCTGAAAAGCATTGGCTGCTCAGTTCTGCTGTTTACCATCTGTGATGGCCTCTGACCCCTCCCCCTTCTTTGCTGACCCCCCTCTTCCTCACCAAATCCTGTATTTATTAAACAACCTCACCACCTGTCTGAGCGGGAGGAATGTGTGTGCAGTCAGGACTCAAGGATCGCTACTGATGCTGTGGGTTGTCTGACTCCACTTTAGAGGAGACAGGAGAGGCAGAGAAAGGTTAACCACTGGATTTCAAGCCTGTCGTAACGGACGGCGCACGCATCCTGCTGGTTCTCTCATTAGCTCCCCTCTTTTTCTCCCAAAATCCCCCCACCGTGCTCTGATGTACCAGTGGGTTTTTGGGATACAGAAATAGACCGTGTCTTGTTTTATTTGTCAGGCCTTCAGTAAGAATTCCCCCTCCAACCCACAGCTGGCCCAGGAATGTCCCCGACTCCCCTCTCAAGTCTCCACTCACATCATCACCTCTCTATCCCCCACTCACTTATTGCTTCTCCTCTTCTGGACTGACCCTCTGTTCTCCTTTTCTCCCTGTACTTTATCTCCATCCTGCATCTTGTTCTTCTGCCCATCCGTCTTTTCATAGACGGCCATTAAAGGGGGCTAACTTAGGGAGAGGAGCTGCTTGGTGCCAAAGCTCACAAACTGCTCACTATGAGTTGCTGTGGAGATAGGATCACATATAATGAAACTACATTTGTAAATCTCATCTCCCTTTTCATTTTTAATATTTTTCCTCTTGCCTTTTCCTGTTTGGATATCGTTTATAATCCTGAATAAATGACAGAATCAGTCCTGCAGGACCTGTAGGCCTTTTTGTGGTTATTGAGGCCTAAAACGTCTGATGTTGCTGCAGCTTTTTCAAAAAGTTGTGATCAAAGTCAGAGTGTTTAGAAGCTTTAGCTTTGGCAGGAACAACTGTAACCAGCATTTAGTATGAATATGTTTCCTGAAGCTGGCGGAATGCTGGTGTAGCTCCTCCATTTATTACATTTTCTTTGAAGAATCTTTACTGTAGGATGGTCAGTCTGACGGAGGGGACTGCAGAGTTTGTGGAAACCCACTCTTTACAAATCTAACTAAATACAGCTAAAAAAACCCAGCAAATTTAAAAGGAGAATACTTAGATTTAGTGCTTGTTGGATATAATTAGCATAATTACACACAATGCTGTTATAACCGCTCATAAAATATTTAATGAGCTTATTTGTAGTTTTGCTTATGAAGGCATATTAGGGCCAGATAGAGAAGATAAATAAATAAAATAAGAGAAAGTATCAAGAATAATGTTAAAACACCAGTTTGAAGATAAAGTCAAGAAGTTGAGGGAAAAAGATTAATTTAGAGATTAAAAGCAAAGCTAGCACTGGCACAAAGAGCTACAAATCCTTCACTGTCAGACAGTGGAGATGCATTTCTGAATAAATTACAAACTCAGGGCTGAAAGAAAAACCTCACAATGCAATATAAAACAACAGGTTATAACCAGGTTAGTACAATAGAGACTGTACATGTAAACAAATATTGCACTGAAGAAATATATATTGACATATTTCACTATTTATGGAGAGGTAGAGGGTGTTTCTCTGTTTATAAAAATAGCAAAGTAAAACTGTGAAAATAAAAACAAATAGATTATGTAAACCAGTAAAATAAACTGTGTAAAAATATCAGAAAAACTGTATAAAATGCTCATGCATTTTTGCAAACCTACCAGAAACCATATGGAATATGCACTGAGGTAGCTATACCTATAATGCATTGTGCAAGCGAACCATGGTGACTTTACTTTAATCAGGTTTTAATCATTGACATATAAATCTATGGACATAGCCCGCCCATTTGGAAATACATATTCAGAATGATGCAAAATGGGAGGTTCCCACCGCCTCCATTTTGGCCGTGACACACGCTTCTTCACGTCCAGACAATCCATAAATGGGAAAAGAGGTGGAGCTGAGGGTGGGGCAGTGAGGGTTGGAGATAACAAAACCAATGTAGGAAGCTAAACTGAGCTAACACACGAAGCTAAGATGGAGAACCGAGACAGCGAACCACGCAGCTGTCTGGTTTCCGTGCGAGGCAGCAGCGTTGGTCGTCTGTGGAGCTGTAATATGGACTGTACAAATACAAGCAGAGCCTCAGACCGCTGCGATCGGAGCCGTGCGCGCTGGCTGCTTACACGATGTCCCGCTCCGCTCCACTCCGGGGCAGATCAGCGGGACCTTAGCGGCATGCTAACTCGAAGCTAGTGGAGTTTTTCGGGCGCTTTTAGCGAGAGAAACGCAGTTGAGCGACTCCAAAGTGTAACGAGATCAGCTCAAACAGCTGGATTGTTTCTGTAGTCTCCGTCAGAGAGTTCCACAGGCTACAACCACAGCGTCAGACGGTAGTCAAGCAGCCGCGCGTCCCAGCTCCCTCGGGAGAAGGGAGTGTGCGGCTGCCTGTGTGTAGAGAGGTCGGGCGCCCGCCTCGCTGGACTGCGTGCCTCCGCAAGGATTAAGCGGCACATTCGCGGATCTCTGATCGCAGGCCGCTGCTGGTAAAAGGAGAGGCACGTTGCCCAAACTCGGCAAACCTCCATTCTGCAGCGATGACCTCGTGGATCTTCGTCCCGAAGCCTCAGCTAGCCTCGGTTAGCTTACCTAGCTCGAGTTACGGTACCCAGTCAGCCCCACGAACACATATTTCAACCCATCTTTGACCAAGCAGTGTTATGTTAAACACAAAGCATCTTCCCCNATTCAACCAGCGAAATAAAGTACAGAAATATAATTTTACTTACTGATAAAAATGAAGCAGAGACTTCTTGGATGGTCTCTTGGTGCAAATAATTCCACAGCTTTCCCTCTTTGTCCAAATAATTCCATGATTAACATCCAAACACGAACACGCAGAAAACACAACTAAAGTTCAGAGTTGAAATGGCCGAACATCTATTAACGTGAGGCTGAGGCCTTCCTTGGAGCTAGCTGCTTATGCTAGCTCTGAAGCTAGCTCTAACGCTTGCTCTGACGCTCATGCTTCCTGTCAATCAAATCTAATTATTCATAATTTCAAGCATTTTATTACACCTAAACGAAAGAGTTACAAAAAAATCCACCCCCCTCAGAGTTGTCAGGACTATAAACTAGACCTATTAAACACAAAATGGAAAATTGAACCAGGCTGTAAAGATCTTTTTTTCAGCTGTGAAATTGGCATTTTTAACATGGGGGTCTATGAGGACTTGCTCACTTCTGGACCCACCCCCAGTGGATGAGGGGAGAACTGCAATTTTTGCCACTTCCGTGTTTGCCTCATTTGTGACAAAGACGGGTTCCCCCTTGGTTTTAATGAAAAGAAAATGATTTTAACTCTTGCACTGCATCTTAATCTGACTCAATTCAATTGAATTCAGTTTATTTATATAGCGCCAAATCACGACAAGAGTCGTCTCAAGGCACTTCACAAAGTAAACATTCCAATACAGTTCAGTTCATTAAGCCAATCAGTAAAAAAGTTTCCAATATAAGGAATCCAGCAGATTCCATTGAGTCACTGACTAGCAGTGTATTTTCAACAATCCTCATACTAATAAGCAAGCATGTAGCGACAGTGGAGAGGAAAACTCCCTTTTAACAGGAAGAAACCTCCAGGGGATCCTGGCTCAGTATGACTCACTCCACAAATGACATAAATCACTAATCAGAATTCTCAGCTGTTTAGGCTACAGCACGGTTTTATCAGAGAGCTGTAATAATATTAATAATGTAATAATTCAATACGCTTTTGGTGGTTTGAGGTGTGCCTGGTTGAGCCTCTCAATGTAAAGAACTGAAGAACACTGCTCTGGAAAAACGTCTCATATTCAAGCAAATACCTGATGTTGTTTTTGTAATTAACTCAGTAAAAACACAGCCAGAACCTTTGGTAAAAGGAACACATTCAGTCGGGTTAAGGAGCACAAAACAGTGTACCTCTATGATCTTTTGTTGAAAACGTGTACTTTAAACTTTTATTTCTGGAAAAATTATTTCAGGTCCTAGTGCAAATTTTAACAACAAGGTTAGATGACAAATGCAGTTTTTGGATGTGTTTTCATCTTGATGGCTTATGCAGGAAAACAAGGTGATTGGTCACAGGTGCACTGACAAACAACATTTCTAAGCAGGTTGAATTTGCATTGTTAATGATCACAACTTTGTGACTTCTTGGAGGAACACATGCCCTGTGTTTTTTCCATAAAGACGTCTGTTGTTGTTGTTGTTTATACTTTTTTGATCCCCTCTGGAATTTTTTTGACTGATCCTCACATTAGTAAAGAGCAGTGGGCTGCAAGTTGCATCACGTGTGGGGGCTTTGGGGTTCAGCATCTTGCCCAAGGATGCTTCATGGTCTGCTGGAACTGGGGATTGATCCTATGACCTGTGGATCATAGGACAACCGCTCTCCCCGTTCAGCCATGGTCAATTTCCAATCTTTGAAGTGTTTAAAACCAACCACACATCTAGCATCTGAATGGTGCAACATGATATTTTACATAAAAATAAACAAATAGGTTAAAGGTGCATATTTGGTTTCATGTGCAAAACGGACTCGTGGCAACTCCTGACATTAAATAAAGCAAATTAATTAATTGTAGGTTGAAATAACTTTATTTATTTAATTTATATTGACATAAACTCATCACGCATCAAGCAGCAAAGCAATGAAAGAATCTTCAGATAGGAGACAGGTTGTGGGGAACTAAAGTGCCTCCAGCAGTAAGAAACTGGCTCATCCGGTTTGATCCCAATAAACAAACTGCCTGAACTTCTAGAGCAGAAGTTTTTCTTTAAAGCGGATTAAAAATGATACATCAGGGAAAAAATGAGGTCAATTGTAGCCCTGTCTTTGGATCAGGGGAAGAAATCAATTGATCTTCTAATTGGTGAGCAACTGCTCCAGGCCCTGAGGCGTCCGCTCAGCGATCACCTGCTGGAATGTGCCTCAGCTTTTAAATATTACTTTAACATTTTAAAAATTTAAATAAACCTTTAGATGAAAATATACAATAACCCATTCACTGGCAGGTCAACAACTTTTAGAGTAAATTTTACTTCCCATTTTGTGTGTGTATGTGTTGTGTGTGTTGTGTGTGTGTGTGTGTGGGGTGTTAGAATTGGTTGTAATCTGTGGGGAGGGGTGGGAAATTAACTGTTGTGTGGTGATTTTTAATCTCGCTTTGAGTTGCACTCATATGAAAAGCGCTTTATAAATAAAGTTTGATTTGATTTGAATTTTTACTGAAGCATGAATTAAATTTACCTGCAAAAAAGAAAATTACTAAACTAGAACAATTCTAAAAATATGTTTGAATAAAAAGTTAAACCCTTTTGCATTAATATTCATAACACTTTTACATTATGTCATATCTCTTGTTGCCCCTAATCAATTAAAAAAAGAAACATTCCTACCTTTTTTCTAAAGTGGAGCTCTAATGCAGTGGATGGGTACGTGTGTGATAAAATAAACACTGAAGTCTATCAGAAGATACAAGGCATTGAGGAATAACTCCATGAATGAATTTTCCATAACAAACCGTGCATTCAAAATTAAGGATGTGATGATTAAAAAGTCTAAATAAACAGAAATCAAACATATAAACTACAACAGAAAGGACATGCAAATGAATGAAAACTTAAAATATCACAAGAAAATCAAAATAAACATCAAGTATCAAAACATTCTTGCTCAGTCATAGATCCTCCACATTTTGTTGTTTGTGTAAAAAAACCAAATGTTGGTCTGTCACAAGGCTCGGGTTAGAGTTAATCTACCTGGCTCATCACAGCAGGTGACAGCGGCCTGTTTGGAAGAGATCCCTAAAGGTCGGTGAACACAGCTGCTATAAACTCCATCTAAAACCTGCGACTTCATCTGGTTCTAATGATTTACAGCAACGGGACCTCCTTCATTTTCCAGCCTTCACAAGGGGAACAAAGGGAGCGTTGTTCAGGATACAGACCAAAGAAGAACCAGGTTAAAGGATGGGGCTGAGTCATCGCTGAGGCATGTTTAGTGGATACTTTTTCTTATGAACGCATCAGTCGGGTGAGACGCTCTTTAGCAAAGATGTTTTTGATGCTGAGAGATTCTAATCCAACACATGTAGGGAGCAGAGGAAATCTGAGTCCTTTCCACCACAGGGTGCAGCATATTATCTTCCAGAGCATGCAGCTACACTTCCAGTGTTTTTGTAGACTGTAATCCTGCAATAAGCAGCATTTCTATTGTTGTCTGTGCCACAAACCAAACAGCAGAATAATCAATATCCAGAACTTAGTTTCAGTTCAATGCACAGAGGTTTAAAGGTGTGGTTCACTGAAAACATTTTTTTTTATTATTATTTCTGATTATAATCAGTCACTCTGAACATGAAAATAGTCTCCTACACCGACCTCCTTCATTAGCTTCTCTCTAGGATTAGAAAAGCCTGACAGATCTACATCACACAGTAACATTCATGGACTCACCCATCTTGACTCATGACGGGGAAGGCTGTTGTTAGTTTAGCGTCCAGGAAACAGCAGAGAACGTCTCGGCTAGTAGAAGCTAACTGTTAGCATTAGCAACTCCACCACACAGCAGAACTCCTCCAGGCTTGTGTTATTTGTGGAGATAAAACATCAACGTTGCAGATCAAACAGAGTCAGTGGTAGAGTCATGGTGCTATTAGCCAATCAGAGGAGAGATGTCCACATATCAGGAAGTAAGAGTCTGAAGTTCTCCTCTGATCTGGCAATCTGTTAGTCCCTGAATCTGGTGCACCGGGGCTTTTTTCCCCAGAGTACGACTTGTTATAAGGCTTTCATTCCTACTAGAGACCACTGCAAATGTGTTGATTAAATGAGTGTTCCACACCTTTGAAGGCACACTGTACTTCATATTGGCTCTGTGTGTGTGTGTGTGTGTGTGTGTGTGTGTGTGTGTGTGTGTTTTAGAGAGGAAATGTAGAGAAGTAGCAGCATGGAGCTGGTGGAAGCACTTGTTGATGCTGCAGCTAAAGTGAACCAGATGTTCTGGACGGGGCGAGCTGCGTTGCTCTGAGCTGAGATCATTCTTCAGTTCCGATTAGAAGCAATAACTAATTTTGCAAAACTCCTGTTGGTGTAAACTTGCAAATCAAAGGAGAAGTGTGCTTGTGTTGAAAGGTTTCTCTCTCCTTCAGAGTTGTTAAAACATTTAAGGAAATAAATTAACTTATTATGGGGTTAGAAACACTCCTATGCAGAATGACCTGGCAGAGATGTAAACGGTGGGTTTAGAATCACTTCTCATGAATAATTTATAGTTAAATAAATAAAAAACATGACCAACAGTTGTTCATCTGCTTTCACACAAACAGGAAGAACAACTTCCTCACCAGCAGGGCAAGGTGGGCATTTGACCGAATTTATTCATTTATTTTGGGCCAGCCCAGTCTTTCTTCCTTGGATTATTTTTTTAAAACATTTGCGCTTAAAATCAGTAATGACTAATTTTATATTCTGCTTTCCTGTTTTCTTCACTTAAAACGAGCATCCAGATATCAGTGTTTTTTCTTTTGATGTTTTGCTGCATTAAGCTGCCAAATAAGCCCAGTTTTTGTACTGGAGCAGGGAAACAACTAAAACATGATGGATATGGAGTATCGAGGACCAGGGTTAGAGAGCTGGTCCCAGTCCAGCCCTGCTACTATTGACTTTAATATTACATTACTTGTTTTAGATGTCAAAGAATGCTATGAAATATAACAATTATAGTGTCTAATCCTTAGATTTATTTTTACAGAATGTAACAAACGTACAAAAGTGTTTTTGGTTTGATTCACAATTGTGTTTCTAATTGGAGTTTTTCCTGGTGAATACGAGAAACCTTCCTTGACATCCTTTGGACCTTGATTCCAGCTTCAAACATCCAGCAGGATTTCTGACTCACAGGAAACAGGAAGGGTGAAATAAACCCACCCCATACCCCAGATCTTCAGAAAATTGATCAAAACCCCTTTGAATAAAAAAAAGACTCCTTTAAGGTGTTTTTTTTAATTAGGCATGCTTGAAAACTTTTGCACAGTAATACATGTTTACTTATTAAAACTGATGTTAAAGGAATGACTTGTTTAGGTCATGACAGGAAACCGATTCCCTCTCATGTTTGTTTTTTAAATGCTTCACCAAAGATCTTTGTTTCACCTTTCAAACTCACACTGATTTTCGTCTTCACCCCTCCATGTCTCTTTTGTTGAGCATGCATTAGGTATAATGTTCATGTGATATTAGTTGTAGGCTGAATCTAGTCCACATGCTGTGGTAACATAGCAGCAGCCTCACTCATTGGGTCGTTCACATGCTGCTCCATGCACTCATACAGAGTCACAAGGTGGAGTCCTGCTGACCTTGTTCATTGTTGGGGAGCTGCCGGCGTGCTTGGATGCATCAGCCGAAGATCAGATTGCTTTTGTTGGGCCGGTCCCAGGTCCACGCTGCTTCTCGTGATATCAAAGGGCTCTGTCAGTGTGCGTTAGCAAAGATGAGAGGAGGTACAAGCCCAGCTCAGTGGAGTGTGATCACCAGGGGCCATGGTGCACCCTCAGGACATTATGTTGTGTTAGCAGGCAGGGTATTCACACAGCACTGACAAAACAGCTACACACAGGAGCCAGAGCAGCTAATAAAGGTACACTGGACAAGAAACCAGCAGGACAAACAGGTGGCTGTTAGTGTGGAGAGAAACATGTAGAAATGCAACGCTCTGAGACACCAGAAAGGGAAGCATGAGAGGGTTGAATGACACTGAACTGCTGTCAGAATAAACGCAGGCTGTTCTAATGTGGAACAGAGCTGTAATCTGGTCAAATAGACTTTTTGTTCTGGAAACAATCAAAGTGGCAGCCATGATGGAAGTCTATCAATACTTCCTTCTTTATTACCTTATTTCAGGAACTATCCTGGACTATCCACGATAAAGAAAAGTAGAGTGGTGTCCTTGTCTGCCAAACTTTAAAGATGTTTCACAAAGTGAAATTACAGCACATCAATATGAAAAAGACAGAATTATTATTAATGTGATCATTGTTACTTTCTTTCCATTCTCTCCAAATGTGACAGTGATTTAATATCTTATGACTATGTAATAACTGAAGAAGAAAGTTTTTTTATAGCACTCCTAAAATAAAAAATCACAAGGTGTTTAAAAACGACACGACAAAAAAATCAATTGAGCTGCTTTGTTAAAGGTGTGGTTCACTGAAAAAGCATTTTTAATGATTATTTCTGATTATAATCAGTCACTCTGAGTTTAACATACAAGCTGAACAAAATAGTCTCCTACACCTATCTCCTGCATTAGCTTCTGATAGAAAATAGACAGTGAAACTCTAGAGTTAGAAAATCCTGACAGATCTACGTCACACTGTCACTGAACGTTCATGGACTCACCCATCTTGGCTCATGACGGGGAAGGCTGTTGTTGGTTTAGCGTCCAGGAAACAGCAGAGAACATCTTGACTAGTAGAAGCTAACCGTTAGCATTAGCAACTCCACCACACAGCAGAACTCCTCCAGGCTTGTGTTATTTGTGGAGATAAAACATCAACGTTGCAGAGCAAACAGAGTCAGTGGTAGAGTCGTGCTGCTATTAGCCAATCAGAGGAGAGATGTCCAAATATCAGGAAATAAGACTCCTAATCCTGCCGTATGAAGCTACTTTCTCCTCAGCTGACTTCTACTTCCTGAAACAGGCGCATGTTTTTTCCCCCCAGATTTCGACTTTCAAGGCACTCAGTAGAGACCACTGCAAGTGTAAATGAGTGAACCACACCTTTAATCAATTCCTACAAATTTCTGTTTATCACCATTTACATTTAATCTCACAATTTAATTCAGTTAAGTCAAAAAACGTGACCTTCTTCATTTCTCCACACCAAGAAAAAAATGCAATGAAGGATAATAATGGTGCTGGAGTGCCCGTGACATTTATTCAAACATCTCCATTTAATTTTTTATTTCTTCTTCTTCTTCTTCTTCTTCTTCTTCTTCTTCTTCTTCTTCTTCTTCTTCGTAGTAGTAGTAGTAGTAGTAGTAGTAGTAGTAGTAGTAGTAGTAGTAGTAGTAGTAGTAGTAGTAGTAGTAGTAGTAGTAGTGTACTGGGTTAGACTGAACATATGAACAGCATTCTGTGGTTTGATGAGAGCTACAGTAGGACAGAGGTTAGGCTGATTGGGAGAGGATGGACAAGGTCAGGGGTCATCACACAGGAGGCAAAACATCCTCTCTAATACTCCCAAAAACCACATCCCCTGGTGTCGCTGCAGCCAGACCAGAACATCCTCTCCACAGTCCAAACACTGCAACTGTCTTCCCCTTACATCTAGCTTGTAACTCCATTGTATAAAAAATATTCTGCTGCAAAAATGTTTGGATTGTTTTGTCTGAGAGAAACTGCTATTATCTTAGAGGAACGTCACACGCTGCCGATATGAAATCGAGGTGAATGCACACACGATGTAGAATGTTTCCTACACACGTCAGCATAAAACACAAACATGTGTTTTAGTTGTTCTGTAATCTACAACTTCTCTGCATGAACCTGAAGGCATCACTTATCAGCTCGAGGCTGCTGTGAGTGACTGTGTTTAATGTTTTGGGGCAACAGCTGCTTTTGTGCAGAGAAAGATGTGTTTTATCAGCAGGTGTGACTCTTGACCCATGTTCTGTCTCTGTCTGTCAACACGTTTGATGTTTCAGCTCAGGCATGGAGAGACATGCAGCGCTTCCAGAGGCTTTGTCTGCTCACCTGCCTGCATGGATACAATACCCGCTCCTGCAGCGGTGCATGCTTCAATATGCAGTTTCCCCCAATGTTCTGAAGTTCACGCTTATAAAAACTCAGGAGATCAAAAATGCTTTAAAAAATATTTAGAATTTTTTTTTCTAGTCTTGCTTTTGTCACATTTAAATGTTTGGATGTTCTGCATTATTTTGTTTTTACTACTTTAGAACAGTGACATGTAGCTTTTTGAGATTTTTTTGCCTTTTTCAAGCTCTGTTAAAATTACTCATTAATTCTAAGGGTCAGGCAGTAATCAGGACAAGGGGTACTAGCCCAGCTAAACTCAGCTTTAATAAGGGGTCGGATATATTTTCTCATAGGGCAAGGTCAGTTTTGATTTATTTCCCCATATATTTCCACAAAGGGGTACCACAAGATTCCGTTTTGGGACCCCTTTTGTTCATTAATGAAATAGGACAAAATGTGTTAGATGCTAATATTATGTTACTGTTTTGGAACATCCCCTAATAAAGCTGTTGCATCCTTACAGAAAGCTTTTAATGAGGTCCAACAAACACTTCTGCAGTTAAAATTGGTCCTTAATGCCTTAAAGACTAAACTAATGTTGTTTTCAGACTCTAAGAAAAGACCTCTAAGTATGCCCTCAGTGCCACTCTTGAGGGAAATACCATAAAGGTGGTCCACACATACAAATACCTTGGTGACTCCCTCTCCTTCAAGCCCCACATAGTGAATCTCCATAGGGAAATTCAAACTCAGACCAAGCTTCTTCTTTCAAAATAAATTGTTTTTCTTTGAGGCAAAAAACAAAACAAAAAAAAAAACCAGCTATTCGCTGTAACATTTTTGTCTATTCTGAATTATGGAGACCTTTTCTATATGAGTGTCTCAGAACAGTCTTCGTAAGATTGATGTGGTTTATCATGCCTCGCTGAGGTTTATTACTAACTGTAGACTGTAGTGGGATGGCCTTTGTCCACTAGGAGGTTGGGACATTGGTACACTGTAACACCATGCTTGGATTACTACCCAACAATGTCTGTAACTTAGTCTCACGGAGAAGTGTAACTTCTCACAGTCTGCGTGCAAACGATCTGTTACTCTGTGTTCCATTTGCTCGCACTAAACTGGGCAAAAGGGCTTTTGTTCACTCTGCTCCTTCATGGAACAGGCTGCAGGAAAACTGGAAACTAACCGAGCTCATCTCCTTGAATACATTTAAAAGCAGATTGAGAGCACTTGAGACAGACTGTGTTGTAACTGCCTTCTATATTTTTATATAACTTTAACTGTGTAACTGAGTCATTTTGTAACTATATTTTGCTGCCTCTTGGCAGGTTTTTAATCTCAGTGGGACTTTCCTGGTTAAATAAATAAATATAAAATAAATATTAGGGATGTCCAATATTATCGGCCTACCATTGTGTTTGAAGTTTAAGTATGCAAGATGGGGAATATTTGACGTTAGCTATCTAAAATGTTTTAGGTTTTCTGTTTTCGGTGGGGCATATATTGGTATTGGTGTAAAAAACTAATATCAAACATTATTAAAGATCATCCTTAGAAAGTTGCATTGTGCGGTCACTTAGGTTTTATAAAGTTTGTTTGGTGATCTGACGTTAACTTTTACATAATTTTCATTGCAGCAGTTGCGACACAGTCTCTAGCTAGCAGACCACCCCTCCATGAGTAATGAGGAGGAGGCTGATTTTAACTAGCTGCTGATATTCAGCAGGAATTTGTTCACCGCTGGTGATGTCAAAGCACAAACATCCACAGGCAACTCACCAGCGGGTTTCATTTGATTTATTTTTTTGAGAGCAAGGTTAATCTTTACACAACATTCCTGGTAAAAGCACACACACACACACACACACACACACGCTGAAGACCCTTAGTTGTGATTTATGACCACAGGAAGTGTTGGGCTCGTGGGAAGTGTGAAGAGACTCACATTCTTATCAGCAAATATTAAATCTATGATAAGATGTGAGAGCAAACAAAACAAGCAAACCCTGGAACAGAAGTGGGCTAGGACAGTGTCATCTTGGTAAATGGCCTGTATTTGTATAGCACCTTCTAGGGCTCTACAACCCCCCAAGGCGCTTCACAACAGCTCCAGTCATTCACACACTGGTGGTGATGAGTTAGTGTAGCTACAGCTGCCCAGGGGCGCACTGACAGACGTGAGGCTGCCGTACACCGGCACCACCGCCCCCTCCGACCACCACCAGCAGGCAATGTGGGTTTTGCCCAAGGTTGAGTGGTACTCGATCCCACAAACCTCCGGTTATGAGACGGACACTTAGCTCCTCTGCCACCGCCGTCAGAGTTTGAGGTTAAGAAATGATTAAACTTTTCTAGAAGACTGATCTTTCATCACACATAACTGATCTGCCTTGTGAAAACATTATTATTCAGTCTGTCGCTGCAGCTTTAACCCTAAACCAGCTCCTTACAGCTGGAGGTCCACGTGCCACACACAGCCCTTCTTATTGTATCTGATTAATGCAACGTCACTGAAAATGTCAATGGGAGTCAGAAGTGGGTGTGCCTTTCACCTGAATGGGAAGATTGTAACAATTATGGTGTTACCTCAGCTCGTACAAAGGCCCCATTGTGAGACGTGCAGCTCCCAGGGCTCGCTGGTGGATCTGAGGCCTGGCAGAGATGAGAGTGGGACGGGGGTGAGGTGTGGAGCGAGACCACCGCTCAATCACTGGCTTTGTTTGTAGACGTATCCTGGGATTTTGATCATAAGGTTGGAATGCATGAAGCTCAAAGCCACTTAGCGTTTCTTGTTGTCTAGGCTGCACTCAGAGACAGAAACACGTGAAAACATGTTTGATCATGCTAGAAAAACTCTCTTTAAAAAATTATCCAAATTCAGACAGAAAAACCACTATGATCAATTTAGAAGTAGTTTAAATATCCTTTTGTCTTCTTCTTGAGGACAGTCGTTTGTGTTAATGAGTGTGTTTATGAGCTGTGGCTCACCTGCTGCACCTGGTTGTGATCCACCTGTACAGACACGTGCCTCAACATGACGAAACCTTCAGCAGGTGCCTGTTTCTACAACATGAACTCGTTTACATCAGACATTTGTAAACGCAGGTTACCTGATAGAGCATTTACTCTTTTTTATTGGAACACTGAAACACATTTCCAATCACATATTTGATCCTTGGACTTTCTACAAGAACAGGTTGTGTCTTTCCAGTTATGGAGTGACTTTTGACCCACTAGAGCGTGTCTACAAACCGGATCATGTGACTCACGGAGCGTGCATGGAGCGTGCCAGCTGTGAGTCTATGGGAGGCAGGATTGGTAGTTTAGGTGCGTGCTTCAGATACACAAAACCGGACGGACAACTAACCATTTGAGTTCTGCGGTTTGAAATGAAAGGTGTGTGTGTGTGTGTGTGTGTGTGTGTGTGTGTTGCAGAGTTGCTTATTAGGCCAAGAGGGCAGAGAGTGGAGGAGAAATGAGAAAACAAAACAGGCTGCCAGCCTCCGCTCCCATGACCCCTCAGCTGATTCTGCAGCTGGTCTCTGTTTCACTAATCAGCATATTGGTGACTTTAACTTCATCCAGGTGATATCAGGAAGACAGCTCCCCCAAATGCAACATTGTGATGAGTGTGGCATTTTAGACAAACCTATTCAGGCAAAAATGTTGCGGATTTTTTTTTAATGAAACATTTCAAACTCTACAGGATAACGGGACATAACTGATGTTTTCAGGGTCAGTTTGGATCCTTGCTCAACTTCAAAATGTCTCATTTTACCAGCCGTCCTGTTGGCAGACATCCTGACAAGACAGAACACACAGACCTAACAGGTTATTTTTGTGTTGGTGCACTCTTTTTTCTCTATAAGTCCTACCCTCTTGTCTCAGCACGTCTGTGTTGTTTTTCTCATACGACACCAGAAAAACAAAATGGATCTCTGAGTATGTAGCAATGAACTGGAGAATTGCTCAACTCAGCATTTCTTTCCAGAATTTAATAACAAAAAAGTAATCCCTTAAAAGCACACTCAGAAATAACACAGTGATGAAACACTCTGGGACTATCAGCAGGTTTCAGCTGCTTGTGTTCAAAACAGTATACTTTTATAAAGTTTGGGAAAATATCACCCAGCATGTCAGCTGAGTGTGTGTTACATTTTCCGATCTCTGGATTTCAGTCAGTGGCATATATAAAAAAACTTTTGCAGGTATGAGGGGTAGAAATGTGTGTACAGGAAGAACAAGCGAAACCTGCAACATGATATTCTTCCTTGTTTTTGATCTATTCATATCTGACGAAAGCTTGATCTAACAGAGAATTGTTTCACAGGAATTCTTCAGAAAAAGGAAACAGATTTATCATGAACTGTGTTACCAAGAACAAAGCAGATGAAATGTGTGGAAAGCCTTCTGATTTACATGGGACATGCTGCAGCTGCCTAAATGACTGGCTGTCCCCATTAGTCATGGTAAATGGCCTGTATTTGATATAGCACCTTCCAGAGTCCTAGGGCCCCCCAAGATGCTTTACAACACAATCAGTCATTCACACATTCACACCCTGGTGGTGATGAGCTACATCGTAGCTACAGCTGCCTTGGGGCGCACTAACGGAGGCAAGTCCAAATCATTTAAATACCACAGCAATTCATAAACATCTAAAGTCACGATAATTGCAGAAGGAAACACGGGGGTCAGAGTTCATGAACCTCACAGCATCAGGAAGACACTTTTCTTCAGTCTGGTTGTCCAGGTTTTGGAAAGAAGGTGAATAGTTCATGGGCCAAGTCTCTCTAGCTATGAGTCACAACCATGTCTACTCTGCTCACTGTGCAAACAAGAAATGGAAAACAGATGAGCGGCTGAAATAATTGTTGCAGGAGTTGAAGTCTTTAGATGAAAACCTTTTCCTCTCCCCCTCACCGATTCTAATTAAGAACCAAATGGCGCTCCAAATGAAATTTAATATTTTATCCACACAACAGGCCGAATATACGTATTTTAAATCAAGCTGTGAATGTTTTGAACATGGAGAGAAAGCAGGGTGCATACTCACACAGCAGCTGTGTCAGAAGTGCTCTGCTCTCGCTTGCCCTTTTCACGCTCGATATCTTCATATTCAGCCAAGCCCATCGTTGCTCAAACAATTAAGATCTGGAATCAGTGTAGATGATCTTTTGGTCTCACTGAATTATTGTCTGCACCCCTGGGACAAAAAACCACATGGTTATCTCCTCTGTGTCTGATGAGGCCTTTAATGGGTGGGCTACAAGAGGCACACATGCTCTATATGATTTGAATGTTGACGGTACATTTGCCTCCGTTGAACAATCGAGGGTCAAGTTTCATATTAACTGCTGGAGGAGCAGCAGCTCTACTCCAAGCCCCTCCCAGATATCAGAGCTTCTCAGCTCATAGCAGCCTGAGCAGGGGATGGGTGGGCATGGCCAGCAGCAGCTTGTGACAAAGACCTTAAACAGCTCATTTGGGAAGGTACTGAAATTTTCAAGGATAAAACTGTTGAAATGACTTTATGTAAGAGGGACTTAGAGCAAAGAACTTGATGAACATAATTTGTATTGATCATAGAGCTGTTATAAGAAAAAAGTCACAATATGTCCCCTTTAAACAAGTGCTCAGAAACTTGACTATGATGCTTGATTTTTGTTTTCATCAGGTGAGATTTCTCAAACTACGGATACAGCTTTATTTAGATTTTGGAAAAACAAAGATCTTGTTTTAAAAAGATGACAAACAGCAAATCTTAACCACATTTAACAGAACATTAAAATGTCACCTTGTTTATTTCTGGTAAAAACTTGACTCATGATGCACAATAACAAGTCCACTACGCCAGCTGTTTTGATTTAGCAATAAACACATTTTTCATTGTTATTTTAAGTTCCCTCTTTGCATAAATTAGTACAGTGAAAGTTTTAAATTAAATTTTTTTAATAAGATACATTTTTGAAGGTATTTTTGCATAATTTTTTGTATTTGTGGTGCAGCTTTAAAGGTGGAAATCCTTTGTTTACATGTTTTCACCAAAAACAAACTGAACAAGTGTGTGTGGTTATGATCTCTGTGTGTTTTCTTTACTAGACACGGGGAACATCAGGAGGTATTTCCTTTTAGGTTTCCTTTTGCAAAAAGAGAGGCTGAAAAATAATAACTCTGTAAACGCCATTTCCCTGTCTCTAACACACAGGTTGTAAGATTTGGAAGTTTAAATTCAAAAACCTTATTATTTGTAAGGTAGAGTTCTTTCATGTCCTGCTGGAATGTTCCACCTCAGCCACTCTTTAGGAACGATGACGGAGCGAGGAGCTGATCTCCTTGTGCATAGCTGAAGAATTTAGGATTTAACAAAAGAAGGAGCTCTTGCTCCGTTCCTCCCTCCCCCCCAGTCTTTGAGTCTATCATGGCTGTCACCTACCATCAGCCAGCGTAATGGCTGAAGGTTTTTGTGTGCGGTATCCTGGACTGATGGAGTGAATCGAAGGAGTTTAACCCATCAAGGAAACATTCATGTCAGAGGAGGAATGAGGAAAAAGGAGGGACACGGGCCAAAGTAAGCCATGAGAATCAGATCACTAATTTTTAAAAAGTGATTCACTATGTTTTTCCCTGTTTTTTTTGTTTTTTTTACAAGTTATGGTTGCTGAATAGATAATCCCCAGAGTCACCTGGACCTGTGGGCTTAATCCTTATCTGATCTCTGTGAAATCTGGCAGCAGAGCAGACTTAAATTCACTTTTTGTGCTGCTACCTTCATAAGATTCGCACACCTGCTTGAGTTAAGTCCTGTCAGAGTGACCTGTGACCTATATTCCTTCTAAGATCCATCGTGGCTTGAGTTCTTTGAATCTCCCTGAGCTGCCGAGAAGCACTGATAACTCAGAGCAGCTCCAAGGCATCAGGTTTGAGTATCAGTATGTTATCAAACTCTGTGTAACTGTGACCTGATAAAGATTGGATACGAGGAAAAATGTTTTCTGGTTAAGTCTGTACTCCCTCTTTCTTCCTCGTTCAACTTGAGTTTAGAATTGAAACAAAAAGCATGCTTTGTCTCTGATAGCTTGCAAAAACTTTGTGGAATTTGAAATGAGATGTGCCAGTTGCTGCATTGTTCAAATATGTCACTGTCCTCCCTCCCACTTGTATTCCCACCGACTTGCTTTGAGATCACCACCTATTTGGAGGCCCAATAGGAGATGAATTGACATAAGTAAGTAAGTAAGTAAGTAAGTAAGTAAGTAAGTAAGTAAGTAAGTAAGTAAGTAAGTAAGTAAGTACATTTTACTTGTATAGCACTTATCACAGAAAGAGAATCACAAAGTGCTTCACAAAGATCAACATAACAAGTTATAAGATCATAGAATCATAAAAAGATCTTAAAACAAAACAACAAAGTATGATAAAATAAATTAAAATCAGAAAACAGAAAGTCGTAAAATTATAAAATGATGAAACAAATGAAAGATGATTATAAATTTGAGTTAAAAAAACGAAGAAAAACAAAAAGTTTAAGTTAAAGCAGTTTTAAATAAAAGGGTGTCCAGACTGTCAATAACACGTAAGGATAAAGGAGGTTCATTCCAAAGTCGGTGTGCAACAGTCTGGAAAGAGTGATCACCTTGACTTTTAGAAGGTTCTGGTTTGTGGACCTGAGGGCTCGGGTTGTAGCATATGGCTTTAACAGTTCAGTAATATAAGGAGGAGCTTGGACATGTAGAGCCCTGAAAGTTCTAGTCAGGATTCTAAAATGAAATCTAAAGTTAATGGGTAACCAGTGCAGAGACATCAGAATAGGAGTGATGTGAGCTCTTCTGTTTGCTCCAGTTAGGAGCCTCGCTGCAGAGTTCTGGACCAACTGAAGGCGGTCAAGGGCTTTTTTGTTAAAACATGTGAAAAGTGTGTTACAGTAATCTAGACGGGAGGAGATAAAGACATAGATAACCATTTCAAGTTCATGTTTTGACACCAACCTTTGCAGTTTGGAGATATTTCTTAAGTGATAAAAACAGTTTCTGACCAGTGTTTTTGAGTGACCTTCAAGAGACATCGATTGGTCAAAGACACCCAAATTCCTCATGTTTGACTTGACGGCAGAAGCTAAATGACCAAGTTGTTGACTAATCAGAGGAGCCATGCTCTCAGGGGCAATGATCAGACATTCAGTCTTTTCAGAGTTTAACTGAAAGAAGTTATCTTCTAGCCAACTAGTGATCGCTGATAGGCACTCTAGTAGTTCAGCCAGTTTATAGAACTCAGAATCCTTAAAGGAGCAGTACAGCTGAATGTCATCTGCATATGACGGCATCAGTCCCAGACTGATCAAAGACTGTGCTGACCAGCTTTGTGAAATGGTCACACACATGTTCAACCTGAGCCTTCTTCTGGAGCAGGTCCCCATCCTGTGGAAGACCTCCTGTGTGGTTCTAGTTCCCAAAACATTACATCCCCGTTAACCAGACCACTACAGACCAGTCGCCTTGACCTCCTACCTGATGAAGACCATGGAGAGACTCATCCTCATCCATCTGACTGCATGAACCATCAATTACCTCACCAACAGGCCACAGTACATGAAGCTGCACAACTCTGAGGAGGTTCTGTGCAGTACTGGAGCTCCGCAGGGTACGGTGCTCTCACCCTTTCTCTTCACCTTCTACACCTCAGACTTCACCTACAACACCAGCAGCTGTCACCTCCAGAAGTTCTCTGATGACTCGGCCATCGTCGGCTGTGTGTCTGAGGGGGATGACCAGGAGTACAGGTCAGTCATCATGGACTTTGTGGACTGGTGTGAGCATAATCACCTTCGCTTGAACACCAGTAAAACAAAGGAAATGGTGATTGACTTCCAGAGAAACACTCCTCCTCACTCACCAGTAAACATCCAGGGAGCAGACACTGAGGTGGTGGACACCTTTAAGTACCTGGGTGTTCACCTCAACAGTAAACTGAACTGGTCCCACAACACAGATGCTCTGTATAAGAAGGGCCAAAGCCGCCTCCATCTCATGAGGAGGCTGAGGTCCTTCGGAGTTAACTCCCAGCTGCTAAACTCTTTTTACCATTCTGTTACCATTCTCTGTTATTCATTCTGCTGTGGTCTGTTGGGGTGCAGGCAGCTCTGACCGAGACAGGAGACTGAACAAGCTAGTTAACAAAGCTAGCTCAAGAGACTGAACAAGCTAGTTAACAAAGCTAGCTCAAGAGACTGAACAAGCTAATTAACAAAGCTAGCTCGGTTCTGGGCTGCCCACTGGATACAGTTGAGAACGTGTGTGAAAAGGAGGACGTTGGTGAAGCTGACCTCCATCTTGGAAAACCCCTCCCACCCACTGCATTCCACTGTGGAGGCCATGGACAGCTCCTTTAGTGGCAGACTGAGAAATCCAAGAAGTAAAACAGAACATGGGCCTATGTGGTCAAAGACCTTAATAAGCAGAGCGTTTGGGAGAATATCACGTGTTAAATGGGACACACGTCTGCTTTCAGGTACAAACGGCCATGACAGAGCTCCTGCTTACTGAGAGGAATGTGATGCAGCTTTGAGCTCAGCTGCATCTCTGACTGTCTGGAAAACAGCCAGAAAGGGGTGATGACAGGCAGACGGCCTCTTGATGGTATCAGCACCTTCCAATCTGCCTTTGCATACCACAAGATATGGGACATGCTCGTGTGACTGCAGTTTACTGTTCAGTATCGGACTGAGACTGAGGTAAATGAAACAGGCTGAAGCCGGCTCTGGAGAAGAGCATTTTGCTTCAGCCACATGATTATTTCATAGGGAGGCTGTTTAAATTAACACTACAGAGAGGAGAACATGTCCAAAATTGTTTGTTTGGATCTGTTTCTGTCTAACTGTAAACTTTAAACAAAACTATTTGATTCCAAATGACATTTATAATTGTTTGAATCAGAAAAGGTATTTTTGCTTTTTTTTATTTTTGCAAAGAAAAAGTAAGAAATAGGTAAATGTTTAGAGGAATAAACAAAATAAAGAAACACATAAAACTCATGTCTTGTCAGCAGGTTATCTTTCTGGCTGCTTTTTTTACCTGGAGGCTTTCTCTTGGTAGTCACGCTCAGCAGGGGCTTGGGACAACAGGCCTGACAAAAAAAAAAAAGAAGAAACCCTTCCCCCAATCACTTCAGCAGCCTCCCCCTCCTCACTACTCTGCACCACTCTATGCTGGGGCAGCAGTAGTTCAGGAGGTAGACCGGGTAGTTCTGTAATCAGAAGGTTGCAGGTTTGATCCCAGCTCCCGGCAGAGAATGCTGCTGTTGTATCCTTGGGCAAGACACTTAACCCACCTTGCCTGCTGGTGGTGGTCGGAGCGACCGGCGGCACCTGTGCTCAGCAGCCTCGCCTCTGTCAGTGTGCCTCAGAGCAGCTGTGGCTACGATGTAGCTCATCACCATCAAGGAGTGAATGTGTGTGCATGGATGCTTGATACACTGTGGTGTAAAGCTCTCTTGAGTCCTCTGACACTAAAAGGCACTATACAAGTGTGGGTCATTTATCACATAAGTACAAACACACACTAAATCCTCTACTTTACACTGGGCTCAAAATCAATGTTATATATTCACCCTATAGCCAACAAGAGTTCACCGTCTGATTTAGTTTCTAGCTGAATCCAATATTTTGCCTCCACCATTCATCTTGTCTTCCAGTATGCCCCCCCCCCCCCCCCCCCCCCCACACACACACACACCACCAGAGGCTCTTAACAGGTGAGGAGTGAGAGCTGAACCTGCCTCTTAAGCTGTGATGAGAAAATAACGAACTCTGGCAGCAACTGCAAAAACAAGACAGAGGTAATTTACTCCTCTGGGAAAGAAATAGACATCTTAGTTGTGTAACCTTAAGTCCATCTGAGCTGGAAGATGTTATTATTACTTTTTCTGTGATAAATTAACTTATCAGTGATTTATTTTGTGCATTTTATCAATTAAATGTCCCAAAAACTGGAAAGGATTATGGGTCAATGGTAGATATCTCCTAACCATCTCCTCTGTTTACCTGAGACCAGTACAAAACCATACCTCACTCGCAGACAGGGTTGTTTTAGACTCATATGTGTTTATTTTAACTATACTCTGATATTTTTGAATATCTCGCAGGTGTCATTGTGATGGATCTTTGTCTAGCCTGCCTGAACACGCATTGTGGTTCTGTTACCTCATCAACAAACTTCCCAGACAACCTGCGATGTGGTAGAAACAAGATAAAAACCAAAGCAAACACTCCCAAACCAAAGTTATGATCTAGATCACACAAACAACACTTAAAATGTTGCTTAATGTCTGGAAACAACAGAGGCTTTGTGGGATTTGATCACACACGTAACCTCCAAGTCAAATCAAAGACCTGTCTTCGATTGCGTCTGAGGTTTCTGGAGCTTTTGGTGGCTTGCTGCCCAGGCCTGGACATGCATCGAGCCTGTTGGGTCAGTAATAGACACCATTAATGAGACACAACTGATTTCACATACTACGCAACCAGAGTAGAAGAGTAGCTGTTACAAAATGCTCTGGATTTCCTTGTCAGACAGGTTTCTTTCCCATGCCAAAACTCCTACACGTAACAAAAACTCTTCTTCGTAAGAAATCATAACCCAGGATTCATGACTTGATTGATGAGTCATGTCTGTTTACAGATACAACCAGTACTAACGGACCTGGCCACTCTGCAAGTCCCTGCAGCTCTTGTTTTACTACAAAACACAAGTCTTGCAAAAACTAGCAAGTTCACGTGTGTTCACTGCAAACTTTAGATGAAATTCATGGTTCTTAATATTATTAAGTAGCAGATCTGTTGTCAAAATATATTGATAATGTGTGAGTGATTTAACAGAAAAGTCTATAATTACTGTTTGGCCAGAAGGCTGTCTGGGATTTCCAGCCTGTGGTTTGCAGAATCCCACTGCAGAATGGATTTGAGCTGGAAGATCGTGGAACATCAGTCACTGATGTCAGTTTGTGTTTATTTGACCAGCAATCTTCATTGATTTAATAGTTTGATGTTTGTGATTGCAGAATTCTGTGGTCACATGAGCAACAAGCCACCTCTGATCTTCTATTAACTCATTTTACCCCTTAAGTATCAGCAAATGGAACTATTAAGCTATTAAACAACCACAGAAAACTACTAATAAATGTATATCAACTTTGTAAGGGGAAAAAGCTGCCATGTCCAACATCAACATCATCATAGTTTGTCTACTACTGTAAATGTCTTTCTTTGACAATTTACCATACTTTTTTCTTTTGAAAAATCTGATCTAATTTGATTTAAAATATCCTTATTTATTTTTTTTACTTTGCACACAGATTTTTTCAAATACCAAGTTTTTGTAAGGAAAGACACGACTGGTTAAATAGTTTCTTAGAGGCTTCGTAGAATAACATGCATTCCAGATTTTGGAGGGAGAACTCCTTCTTGAGGATCTAGAAGATTTATATAATCACATGTCCAATAATAATAAAGTGCTGCAGCCACACAGTTTCTTAGGACTAACACAGGACTCTTGGACTTTCCAGAAACTTTAGTGCTGCCTTCACTAGCTGTCGTAATTTTCCCATAATGTTGTAAAACCAGTTGAGCAACTAGTTCCGACAACTCAGAAATAGTAATTAGAGGGTGAACATTTCGGACAAGGGTTGTATTTACTGCTAAAGCTTCACACATCAGCTATTTACTACAAAATGTCTTAAAAAACTGTCTCACAAATACTAAATGATTGACACTGTAATGAAGAAAAGTGTTGTTTTTTAAATGTTTTACCAGGCAAATGTAAAGGTAACAACTAATATTTAAAAACATAATTATTCATTTATTTGGCATAAAAACAACAATTTTTAAGCATGTTTTGAGATTTTCTGATGAGAAAACAATACTTTATTTCTTAAAGACACACAAAATGTTTTTCTAAAGTCACTAAATTAAACTAATATATATATATATATATATATATATAAATATATATATATATATATATATATATATGTATAATTCTTTTGCCAGCTATTGATGATCTGGAACTCATCAGATTTATTTGGAATACTTAAGTCTGTAACATACTTGTGATTTTGTATATTTTAAATTGTAGAAATTAGCATTAACCCTGTAGAATAACTGAGAAGGTATCATTCAAATCTGATAATATTTCATAAAGTGTTGGAATAACAGATGAAACCCTATGAAGCTGTCAGATCCGAGCCTGACCTGAACACGTGAACGCACCAGCAGTCCTATGAACGGGGTGTGACGTAGGGAGCAATCAGCGCTGCTGAAGAGTCTGACCTGAAATCAGTCCACAGTTTCTAGAGTTCATTACGCTCTAAGCGGCGCGTTTCGGTCTGAGAAAAACAACAATAACAACAAAAACAACACATTTTCTGTTTGAAGCTTCTGACGAGCAACAGGAGAGAGCCCGGGGAGCGGCGGAGCGGACCGGGGCTCATGGAAACACGATGCGGCTGGAAAAACGGCGGCGGACTTCATAGTTTCACTCGAGAGAAGAGGCGAAGCGAGGCGAGATAAACATGCTCAGCCCGACGCTGGCCACATTCCTGCTGGTTCTGCTCTGTCGGACTTCTCTCTGCCAGTACTCAAGCGACCAGTGCAGCTGGAAGGGCAGGTGAGGTTTATGGAGTTTATTTATTAAATACGAGCTAGAAACGATAAAGGAGAGAGAGCTAGAGAGCTACAGGCGGTAATCTGGGATGACGGACCGAAACTCACCCAGCGGTGAAATTCAACCATTCAGATAGATGTGAATAAAAATTAACACACATTTTAAATTAAAACAGTTCAGAATGTATGTAGTTAAAATAATATTTTCAAATATTTCCATTTTTATGTTGTATTTTGTTAAAAATTAATTTTTAATAAATGTATGCAATTCCAAATTAAAAAGCTACTCATTTGTTTGTTATCACGTGATCCACCCTACAGTAGTAATGTATTGTTTAAACTGAATTATATTCTCCTAATGAATGTTTCATCTAAGCTTCAGAATGAACCAAAATAGATTCAATCAACTTAACTGCAGACTTGCAGAGGATTTTGCGTTAAGATGTATGCAGCAGCACACTTTGGATCAAACATCTGCAGAAATCTGGTTTGCACTTCAGAGCTGCGCCTTCAAATAAAGTGTTTTTTTTCTTTCTCCTCCACCAACCAGGAGGGGCAGGCGACACTTTGAACTGTTCCACCAATAATCTGTTCTTCATTAGTGAGATGCTCGCCTAATCTCCTCTAATTGCATGCAGAAGTGATGGAGTTAGATGGGACTTAATTAGAGGCGTGCTGAGGTGAGCCTGGTTATGAGGCCTCAGCTGCATCTGCTCAGCATGTGCCATGGCTCACTTTAGATCCGTGGCAAATCTCAATTCTAGCATCTCATTCTTCAGTAAACTGGGCGTTTCTCCTCCAGAGTCAAACCACCAGCTTGGCATGCACATCCCCGTGGCTTCCTGCCTCTGGCTTTGCCACAGAATGACTGACACTGTGGAGTTTTCAAAACCCTGACCAGGCATTAAGTTGTGGAAGGAGTCATTTGGTCATGCTGGCGCCAGAGTCCGAAGTGCTGCCCGGACAAGTCTCTTCCACTCTTTCTGGTGGCTTGAAAGCGAGGGGAGGTTCAGTGCGTGACCAGCATTTGCACTTGCATGCGGCAAGCTCGGCTACTGTTGCTGCTGTTGTCTCCCCAGAAGCGCCTGTGTTCCTCCATTCATCCTTTTCTGCCTCCCAACTCTTCTCAAAGGCAGCCTGCCAGTGGTGCGTTGTGCCAAAGCTCTGGGCGGAGCAGTGTGGTACTGGGGAGTGTATTGGTGCTGAGGTCACTTTGGCTGCTCGGGCTCGTGACTGGTCATGCAGCCAGTCTTGCGCTCAGCCTTAATGCTTCAGGAGGAATGTGGTTTAATGTCCTTACAGTCAGCCTGAGGCCTCCATGTCGGTTTATTAAGTCAGCCCCCAAATCACCAGAAAGTCTCATTTGCTGAATCTTTTCTATTATGAAAGTCCTCCTTTAAAACCACTCCTTTGAAATGTTCTTCCCTCTCTAGTGGTCTGACCCATGAAGGCCACACCAGGGATGTGGAACAGGTGTACCTACGCTGCTCACAGGGCTCCCTGGAGTGGCTCTACCCCACCGGGGCCATCATCGTCAACCTCCGACCCAACACCATATCCCCCGCCTCTGCCCGCCTCTCCGTCTGCATCAAACCCTCCAAGGACTCCACCGGCACCAACATCTACCTGGACCGCAACGGCAGGCTGCGGCTGCTGCTGCACGAGGAGGATCAAGGTCAGGGGAAGGTTCACTGCTTCAGCATCCAGGAGGGAGCGCTCTTCATTGAGGCCGTCCAACATATGGACATCAGCCGCCGGATTACGGCGTTCCAGTACGAGCTGGTCAGTGACAAGCTGAGATTAGAGGCACTCTCACCTTCTGGTAAGATACAGCTAATGGTGCTTGTGTGCTACGCTAATCTGTGTCTGTGTATTCCTTTCCTATTTTACCAAATGAAGGTCTGTGGACACTAAATACAGCCCTCTACTGGTGGAAACTTTACTAAGTTGGACTCAGAGTTGGAATCTCATTCAGCACAGCAGTCTGCTAAAACTAAATCCAAAGTCAACATGGTTTTAGTAAAATAAAAACATCTGAAGACTATTAATCTTTATAAAAATCCTGTTTTTTAGGACGAAGCGTATTAAGTCTTTCACAACAGCATCATTCTGATCGGACTTACGCCGGCTTGTGTGTGACGGGTCAAACACGGTGCTCCCAATGAAAACCAGCCATCTGTTTTCACGCTGCGTACCTGCCAGACCTGAACAGCTTCAAGCTGCGCAACCAAACAAGCAGCCGTGTTGTTTTTTCCATCTGAAGCAGAGTGTGAGCAGTGTCGGCCCCACATGTGTTTTTACGACTCTCCGGCTTCACATATCCACATCCTGCGTCATAATCTGGCCCAGCAGAGAGGGTTTAGAGAGGACCAGAGGCTCTGCTGTTGCTGGGACCACATTAGTGCACCCTCGGATCGGCGCTGGAATGTGGCGTGAGCTAGCACTGAGATGATTCTCAAAGACAGTGGTCTCGTGTCATTCGAGGCCTGGATGGGTGGATTGATGCCTGCTTTTCTCCTTTTAGTCTTTCTTCCTTCCTCCTCTCTCTCTCTCTAACCAGCTGTGCTGGGATCGAGTTGCTCACCAACACGTTGGAATGAATCTCCAACCAGATGTTGGGAGGAACCTTTAGGAGCATATAGGCTTGTTTTTCACTCCCCCTGCCGTTCTTTCAGCTCAAATTATTCTCCCTTTTCCCGTCCCACACCATTTCCTACCACTTGATTTGTGTGATGCCTATTTATCACTTTGGTATTTTCTTTTCATTTCTATTCCCTTCGTAAATCTTCCTTTTCTCTCCTCCTGGGTGACTGAAGTGGTTTTTGTCCTTGCCGAGTGGTATTAGCACGTTTTTGCTCCATTACTGTGGAATGCATCTGGGCCCAGATGTTGCAGGGACGCAGTAATGTGCGTCTGCACCCCTCCCGCCCTTCTCCTCTCTGCTCCTGTGAAGTGGTTCTGATCAGAACGGGGCTGCGTGTGCACGGGCCAGGGAGAGATGCTGACTCGGCTCCCGGCCCATTCCTGCGGTTCTGTTTTATGTTTCACATGTGAGCCTCGCTCGGCTCTGATTCTGTAGGAAAGCAAACACTCGGTGGTTCAGGCGTCGGCCCGCTGCTCCGCCTGATGTCCTGACTGGCTCGCTTTGTTCTGCTCAGGGCGAGGTCTGCTTTCTGATGTCTATCCGTCCAGCTGTTGGTGAGCTGTTCAGGCTTGTTGACCTCCTGACCTCTCTAGTGACCTTGTGTTTCTGCTCTGTCTGAGCTCTAACAGGCTCACCTTTGACCTGTGGACTTTTAAATCCAGAACTAAAAATAAGCTCGATCTGCTAAACAAGATGATATGAGTCCTCCTCTCTACCAAGAGTTCTTTCTTGTATGGTGTTTTTATTTTTTCGTTCTTGGTAAACAACCAGTCCTGCGTGGTTTCCTGTGCACATGATCCACCTACGGTAACATTTTCAGGCATCCTCTTCTTACTTTATAGACAGAGATCACTTGTGTGCGACCCACTGCTCGCCAAGATTCCCCTCCTT
Organism: Aphyosemion australe; assembly: GCA_006937985.1. Taxonomy (NCBI): domain Eukaryota; kingdom Metazoa; phylum Chordata; class Actinopteri; order Cyprinodontiformes; family Nothobranchiidae; genus Aphyosemion; species Aphyosemion australe. The sequence goes on along the minus strand of SSNS01000016.1, from coordinate 2,628,913 downwards.
GAGCTCCCACCCGTATTCTCCACACCTGTTTTTGAGTCCTACTTCACTAATGAAAACTACAGCAGTCCTTTAGCTGATAAAGACGTTAGCTTTCAGCCAGCCGCAGGTCCATCTGAGTCGACTAATCACTGTGCTCAGTTAGAGCCGATCCTTTAGCTATAAAACCAGGTCACCTCTCTGTGGCAGAAAGGTGAAACGTTGCTTGTGGCAGGAATTCTCAGCAGAGGCTTTTTTTAAACTTTTTGTCTTCTAGTGACGAGATCGAGTGCTGTTAAGAACCTTTTCCGCATTAAATTAGTTACATATATCTATAAATATTTTTTTTTTTTGAGATTTAGGCCATCTGGATTTCCCAGCAGTCTGTCCTCATCTTAGCTTTTTCATCTGGCCCGTGTTTGTCACACCAAGTCAGAGGGTTCCTTTTGGAGTTGAGGAGCAAATAATCGTTTAAAAGCCAAATGAGCCAATTTACTACTGATGAGACGTTCACAAACCAACCAAATCTTTTCAACTGCTTTTCAAAGTGAACGACAAGAGCCAAGTTCTTGTAGAGAACTGTTCATCTAGTCTTCCAGTACTCCACACACACACACACACACACTCACACACACCGCTCCCACGAAGATCGCTCCCGCTACGTTCAAAAGAGCCAGTCTTTTGAACAGCCCTTTGACGTAAACGGCTCCCTTCAAAGAGCCACAAGTCTCATCACTACACTTTACTTCATCATATTTGATAGTAGGGATGTGTTTTGGTAAAATTCTGGCAATACGATACGTATCATGATGCAGGGGAGACGATACGATACATCACGGTATATTGCGATACATTCAGCCAGACGATATTAGCGATTATTTTAGACTGAATTTATTGAAGGAAAATTCAATAAACAGTTCAAACTGATACACAACATGAGGTATCTGAACCATAATAAAGAGATTTACATTTCAATGGTGGAAACTAAAAGGAAAATAAAAGGAGTAATTAACATCTGCGTTATCAGAAGTCATTAAAAAAAAAGGCAGTCTCTGTAGAATCAAACACAAAAATATTTCAATTAAATATTAAGTATTTTGTTTAACATGAAAAAAATATGTAAATAATATCACTTTCAGTAGTTTCTGCTTCTAAAAACAAATCAAAAAGTGCTCTCTGCACCACAAAAGAGTCAGAGTGAAGGCGGCAACACTGCTGCCAACTAGCGGTCAGCCTTTGAATTGCACCAAAAAAAATGCAACAAATACAAATGTTTGCATGTAAATTCTTCCAAAAATTCAATACACAGCTTTTGAATATCGATATAATATCGCAGGAAAAAATATCACGATATATTGCCATATCGATATTTTCTTACATCCCTATTTGATAAGCACCAGCCGGCTTTTACTAGTATTGATTTAAGATGCATAACTCATCGTAGTTAAATGCTCATCTGTCAGGATGGAAAATTCTGTGTCACTAATATTTTGTTTGGCCAAGTGAGTCACAGCTTTGAGTTTGAGGTGCTTTAACACTGTTGGTCTGTCAGCACAGTGTTTTTTTTATCACTGTTGATGAATGAAAACACCAAAGAAATGAGTTCTGCTGAGGTTTTAACTTATGTCTCCTGTTTTTTATTTTCTTAGCACCCTGTCAGCCCTGCAGTGATGCCGAGATGCTTCTAGCAGTCTGCACGAACAACTTTGGTGAGTTCCAGCTCAGTCATAAATCACAGGTTTCCTGCTGCATGAAGGTGGCAGGAAAGTCCAACAAAAACACCATTTTGTTTGCCTGAAACTAGTTTCTAAGTCTAAATCTTTTTTTTTTCCAGTGGCACGAGGCAGCATTAGGAAAGTGGATCAGGAGGAAGAGTACTCATCTGTTACCGTGGAGATCAGTCGCCTCTACAGACAGAAGACTCAGGTCTTTGCTTCTGGAGGTGTGAGGGTACGAAGCTGGACGGGTAACATCAAGGCACCCCTGCAGTGTAAGGTGAAGTCTGGACAGGGGGAGTTCCTCTTCACCGGGACAGTGAGGTTTGGGGAGGCCTGGATGGGCTGCGCCCCTCGTTACAAAGACTTCCTGCGGTTGTATCACGAGGCGCAGCTACAGGGGACCAATCCCTGCCATGTGGACACAGACTGACTGGAAACCAAGTCCTAAGGGAGCAGCGAGGAGAGATGAACTCCTACTTTGTGCTAAGTAGAGAGAGGCTGACAGACTGACCCAGTGGCAGAGCCTCGCTCCTCTTCTCTGTCTCATGAACCATTTTGCAACTGTGTTTAGAGCTCCTGAAAAATGTTGCCTAGCAGCATACTAGCTGTTTCAAAGCTGGAATGACTTCGGATTGTCTTCAAACACAAGGAAATGTAAAGTTTTAAATGTAGCAGAAACCCAGTGAGGATTTTATTGTATAAAATGTGAATAAATATTGTACATTTTGAAGCTCGATGTGCTTTGTAAAAAGCTTGATGTACAGATCTATTTGTTTCTTAAGACAAATGTTTAAAGCGATTATTTTGTTTATAAAATATATTTGCAATGCCTGAACTAGTGTTTTTTATTTTTTTTTATTTTATTTCAGGCTTAATAATTGTAAAAGGAAAAAAGACAAGTATTTTTTGTTGAGAATAAATTTTTTTAAATTCACTTGCATAGTCTCTGTTATATTTAAATAATAAACAGGTTGTTTAAACCACAAAGGTTTAAAGGTGCAATATGTAAGAATGACGTTCTGTGGTCAAATTTGGGTACTGCAGTACATTTTTCTAAACAAAAAGTTAATCTCACTCCCATTTTGTGAGTTTCATGGCTGTTGCCAGTTACGGATCAGCACCGGAAAATTCTAGATGACAAGCAAAGGCGAGTCACACAAGGGAGCACGCCACGGATCCAAACACTGCTCCAAACATGGAAGTGCCAAAAATAGCAGTTCCATCATCATCCACTAGGGGCTGGCACCAGAAGTGAGCAAATCCTCATTGACTCCCATGTTAAAAATGTTAATTTCACAGCAGAAATAAACATGTTTACAGCCTGGTTCAAAAAACATTTTAGGGTTAATAGGTCTAGTTTACAGTCATGACAACTTGTGTTTAGGTGTATTTAAATGCTTGAAATTATGAATAATTAGATTTGATTGACAGGAAGCATAAGTGTCAGAGCTAGCATAAGCAGCTAGCTCCAGGGAAGGCCTCAGGATCACGTTCAACTTTCACTTTATTCAGTTCAGTTATTCAGTTACAATCCATAATTAAAAAGTATAAATATATATAACAAAACAAAAACAATGACCGTTAATAGATGTTCGACCATTTTGACTCTGAACTTTGGTTGTGTTTGTGTTTGGATGACCACCAGCAGGCAAGGCAGGTTAAATGTCTTGCCCAAGGACACAATAGCAGCATTCTCTGGCAGGAGCTGGAATTTAACCTGCAGCCTTCTAATTACTGGACAACCCACTCTACCTCCTGAGCTACTGCTGCCCCTTTTAATTAAATTATTAATTTGTTGACAAAACGTTTCATTTATTGGTATGTGAAGATCATTTCAAGCAATATGGCAAAAATTGCTCCAGACTGTACCTTTAATCACAAAAAAATTTGACAACTGCATTTTGCATGGACTTGAATTATCTTTGTCTGATATTGACATTTATTAAATGTGTCATTGAAAACAAAAAAATCCTAGAAGAAATCTGTTAAAAGGGAAATGCTTTTTCATGAGGTGTGTTAGCCTCCTCACCTCAGCCCCAAGCTGCCAGAGGTACAGAGATTGATATCAGAGTCGGTGGATTCTTCGGTGCTGGTTCCTGTGGTGACGGGTCGGCTGTGTGTCAAGGTCAATGTGAAAGGCCTCTTTGTTGAGCTGGAGCAGCCCAGTATGAGTGAAAGGTCTGAATAACGCTCTGCTTCCATAACGAGAGACTCTCCATCTTTACTTCTTCTAACTTGATTGGCATGTAAGCTGCTGCTCCAGCTGCCTGTTTAACTGAAGACCCGCCATCTTCATGAGCTGGAACTCAGCCTTTAGACGTTAAAGCACCTAGAACCTCTTTCAGCAAGCCGCCTGCTCCACATAGAGAATAGCTTTTCCAGACAGAACACTGCGCTGAATTGACTGTCTGAATTCCAGCTAACAGCCAGACATCCTGGAATTGCTCGCTGGGAAATGCAAACAGAGTTTCTATGGTAACAGTGCCTTACTGTGAACCTTTTTGGCCTCAGCCTGGCTTTAAAACAGGGAGTCTTAAAGGTGGAGGAGGAGGAGGAGGAGGAAGAGCAAGGTCAGTGAGCATTCCTTCACTGCTCTAGATGCACTTTCTTCTTTCCTTTGGTTTATCCTTCCTACTACATCCACCTTCACAGATTAGCTAGTAAACTACATGGTGCATGTTTCATATTCCTTAGACTAAGTGCGTGTCATGGTACCATGAGCATTAGTCAAATTAAATGATCAGATAGCTGATATTACAATAGTCTTTTTGCACATAAATGACATATTAGTTGGTGCCATAATATCATGTAGTTGCTTCATTGCAAAATGCTTAAAAATAAAACACAAGAAAAACTACAAAATGTTTGATTCAAGCAGTTTGTTCTTAGATTTGCTTTATCAAACAAATAGAATGTCTCACAATGCTCCCAATGCCAGCTGGGCGAGTCACATAAAAAGAAACATGGCTTGAAAAATAATTGCCATCTTTGGGCATTTTAGCATTTTGGGTTACGTAAGGTCAAGTGTCGGGAAACTTGGATGTGGAGATTTACAATTTTTTATTTTATTTAATTTTTTGCATAAGCATCAGGGCCTAACTGGGAATTGTGGTCTTTTTTCTGTGCTACTTTCTGAGAAACTGGCTGCAACATTAAAGCTAACACTGAGATCATGATCATTTACCATGGTTACTTATTGTGTTGGGAAGGCACACTTCACGCTCACACTAACGCTTTTCCACTTCCGGATGGACTACCATTCACACTGACTGGTTTGTTCTGGATGTCTCCAGATATCTGCTCCCACAAGAGCACCAAATTATTAGAAGTTTGACCAAATAAGTTTAAAAATGTACCTGTAAAAATACCGTGAACTACTATGGAGTCAGAAGTTACTGCTTTGTCTTGTTTGAGGAAATAAATAAAGAGAAAGGGATAAAAGCACAGCCATGACAAAAAGCAGTAAAGCTGAAGATCAGTAGAACCCCAGCAATGAGCCGAGGTCTGGAGCAGCTAATATTTCATTCTTCTTTGGGAAGTGCAGGAATGTGAGGAATGTGTTGACTTCTCACACATGGATGTGCAGCCACCACCCCGACGCTGCTGTCTCCATTTGCCAGAATCAATAGAGTCTCTGTGGTTTCTCTTTGTGTGTGTGTGTGTGTGCGCGTGTGTGCACGTGGCTCTAACCCCAGCACACATAAACACACCACTCCAGCAGTCAGTTAGCAGCCACCCACACTGAGACACAGCTGCAGTCCTGACACCTCCAACTGGACACAATGCCACTGACATTTCAGTGATGCAGCCTCAGATGCTCCAGATGGTTTACACTTGGACTGTTTTTTATCTGTTAGCTTCAAACCAAAGTATGAATTTGAGAATTACCTATAATCGGTTTGAGTAACTTTTTTAAATAATAAACTAGAAACAAATGCAAAACTGTTTTCGTTTGTAGATTTATTCCTTTATAGTAACTTGCTCATGAAGACATGCTGCATGCTTTTGAGTCAAGAGCCACATTGGTCCATTATTGTTTGATTCCTGCAGCTTAAGTCTACTGTAGGATCTTTGTCATATTGGAAAATTCATCTTCACATTTCATGGTTGCTGTGATGGTCCAGGCCAAAGGCTGCAGGATCACATCAGATCTGGACCAATTTAATTTTGTTGTCCTAAGAAACAAAGTCAACTTCATCTGGCTTCTTTAATCTTAGTCTGGGCAGTTTCTGTGTGTGTGTGTGAGTGAGTGTGTGTGTGTGTGTGTGTGTGAGTGTGTGTGTGTGTGTGTGTGAGAGTGTGTGTGTGTGTGTGTGTGTGTGTGTGTGTGCCTGCTCTGTCTTCTCAATCCCCAGTGAGTCGTAGCGGATGGCTGCTCATACTGAGCCAGGATCCCCTGGAGGTTTCTTCCTGTTAAAAGGGAGTTTTCCTCTCCACTGTCGCTACATGCTTGCTTAGTATGAGGATTGTCTCTGACACAAGTCAGTGACTCGATGCAGTCTGCTGGGTTCCTTATATAGGAAACTCAACTGGAATGTTTTACTTTGTGAAGTGCCTTGAGATGATTCTTGTCGTGATTTGGCGCTATGGAAATAAACTGAATTGAATTGAATTCTTTGCTTGTTTTTTTAAAAATAATCAATCTAATCTTCTGATTTTCAGTTTTTTACATAAAATAAATAGATGCTGTTCCAGTGTTTTTATTCATTTTAAGTGGTTTTACTCCCAGTTTAACACACTCTCAAAGGTCAACAAGCGATTAAAGTTCCAGTGATAATTCTCATAAATTCCCAGTGAGTCATGAGTTTTCCAGTTATGAAATGCCTCTTTTGTCCCACATTCCCCAGCCAAACAGCACGCTGGATTAAGGACTGAAGTGTTGGGTGTCTCTGGCGAAATGATTTTGCACAAGGTTACATTATGAGCCTTGGCATCTCAGTGTCAAGTATCAAAGAAGAATTATGTGTTCTAGCAGAAAAAAGCTCATGTTTTTGAAGCAAACTAGACGTGGTCTTCATCAGATGTTGTGGAGATTAGAGTTCGTTTTGGCTGATTCTCCTGCACTAACGTTTGGGATCACATCCAATTGAAAAAGTAAAACAGATAGTAGCTTTTACTTGAGTGGAAATAGACTTGTTGCATGTGACAGAAAACACCACACAGCTCCGCTTTATCATGTAGATTCCTCAGCCTGGGCTGATGTCTGTATAACAGCTAATTATTTCTGTCAGTGAATAGTTTGGTGGTGAAGTCTGCACCTCCAAGGCTGCTTTCTCCTTACTCTTGTCCCATGCCATCTTCTTTCTCGGTGAGTGAATGTGTCGCTGCTGTCTGCTCACACGGCCCCTCAAGGCTGCTCTGGTGTCTCCTGTTCCTTCAGCAAACATGCCAACGCCATCCAGAACGTGTGTGTGTGTGTGTGTGGAGGGGGTCCTCCTGCTACAAGAAGCTGAAACTAGCCCTCCAATCATCAGCAGTCCAATAACAGAGCAGAATCTGGCTCAGAGGATGCCGAGCAAACATGCAGCAAATGGCACTTTTATTTACTTCCCCTCCCCCAGTTTACAGGGAGCTGCAGCGCCTTTTCCAGTGGCCTCTTGGCAACTGCGACCCTTAACAACAGGGGTGAAACTTTCTCATGGTCCCACAATGACCACAAAACATAATTATATATTTTTAAATGCAGTTTGCAGATCTCAGATGAAGTGGTTGAATGTGTCAGAATTTGTGTCATCTCTCCTCATTGTCGCTATAATAAATGGAGTAACACAACGCGAACAGATCGTTCACAAAGGAGAAATATTTGCGGACCTTGATAACAAAAGATCATCCTGTCCCCCACCCTGATCTAGACTCAATCTTGGCCCTGAATGAGCATATTGTTGTGAGCTCTATACAACCTGTCATCTATCAACACTTGCTGCTTGTCTGATTGTGACAAAGCAATCTGCACAGGCCCTCACTGCTCTCAGGCCTGTCAGACGCATGATCACAGAGGCAAAACTGCTGTTTGCACAGTCCAATGAGCATCAGTGGGTTTGCCTCGCAGCTTGACTCCTCCTTGGCAACTGGGCCAACCCTCTCTGACCTCTGACCTGGGCTGTAGCCTCTGGATGACAGGGGGTGAACAAAAGTTCCTGTCTAAATTCAGCCATTAGAATTTGGAGTAGACAAGGCCGTGCCCTCAGACTTGCAAAAGGAAACACACATTCAGGCCATGTGAGGTGAGAAAGATCATCAGCCAATGGTGAGACGAGAGCAGAGCGTGATAGATTGCTTAATTGAACATGTGACGTTTGATGGATGTCCAAATGAGGAGAATAATGGGTGGGGTGACAGACAGGTAGGAAGTGAAGCTTTAGATTTTCACGCAGGAGCGGATGTGAGCTGTTTGCTCTCAGGACAGAGAATGATGGATGGTTTTGTGGAGGAGGATCTCTGACCAAAACAAAGGCTAGATGCGTCCTTCTTTAATAAGTTAGTTTATTCTGAAACAAGCAGAATTTGAAACTGTTTTCAGCATCAAATACAAAAATATGTTTTATTTTTGAATATCTTGTGCACATTTATGAAAGAAAAACTCAGAAAAAGCATTAGTTGCTTGTTTTGTTTTGTTCACTTCCTGCAGGAGTTGTGGGATTGAATAAAATCATTACTGCCTGTAAAGCCATGTGTCGGGTTCTGAACCACAGCAGCAGTTATCAAGTCGACAAGTGTTGGCAGCAGCTGAACACCCAGCTGGGAGCAGAACAGCCGATGCTGGGGAAAGAGCTTTAGGGGGTCGAGCTGCACGCTCACATGTGCACAAGCACAGGTGACAGCAAGTTACCCCTAATCAGAGCTGAGGAATCTGTTGGCCTGCACACAACCTGTTTGTGTGGCTGGGGGTGGAAGGTCAACCTGATTAATTAGTCCAAAACCTAACTCCTCTCTAAAGACAACGAAAACAGCTAAAATATTTGTTTTAATCAAATACTTCTTTTAAAACATGTTTAAAAACTCAGTCCTGAACAGTTCACGCAGTTGCAGACAGACTCGTTAGTGAGATCATGTGTAGATTTGGGTGGATTATCGCTGCTCTGGAGTGGAATGCAGAACACGTCTAAATAGGGAAACCATGGAGAGAGTGGCAATAAGGGCACAGACGCCTTGCAGGGACGTTTTACTCATTATAACCCGAAGCATTCCAAAAAGACTTCATTTGGTCTGCTGTTCTTCCAGCATGCAAGATATAAAATTCTTCTTTGCATTTTATTTAGTAGTTTATTGGTGCTCCTTTAAAAGTAGAGCTTGAAAAAAAATCAAAATTGATGCTCTTTAAGAATACATTATTATTATTCAATTAAAACACTGAAAAGAAACAGAAAACAATTAGATTAATAAATTGTAGGAAAATAAAAACTGATTCTGAAATTAGTGAGGAAGAGTAATGCTGTCAATAAAAATCTTATTTTCTCTTAGCCCTGCAGGTCTTTGAACTGACTGATGTTTTTGCAGATGAGCGGATATTTTTATTCATACTATATTTAGGTCACACACAGAGGCCTGATTATGATGCATGAGATCTAGTACTCAGTGAAGCTTTACAGAATAGCAGAATAACAGAAAGTTTCTGCTGGTATTTCTGCTGGTATTCTCTTACATTTCTCTGTTATGATTCATTTGAATAGAAAAAATAGATATAACATTAATATTAATATATATTTCTTCCATATTATTGATAACACAACATAAAGAGATCACATTCTACTGACAATTAGTTCTGAAGGGGACATGTTATGACTTTGTTCTTAAGTTATAATAGTTCTAGGTTCTACAAATACATGTTTATGAAGTTCTTAGCATATAAAGCAATTTCAACAATTTTATTCTTGACATTTTCAGTACCTTCCAGAAGGAGCCGTTTCAGGATTCTGTCACTTTAAAGAGGACCTAGAATGTAAACCAACATTTTCCTTGTTGTTGTTGAATAGACAGCTTGGGTGGTCAACAGCAGCATGCCAAATAGTCAAAGCCGTGTGTGACCTACTTTTTATGTAAATTAGAAAGTTGAAAAAGGCAAGAGAAAAACTTCTGATCTGAGAAAGCCTTCCTTAACACGTCATAAGGGGGAGCCACGCCTCCTCAAACCTGCATGTCTCCAGTGTCTGAGGCCTTCTGGGGAAACCAACCAATCAGCAAGCAGCTCATTATCATATTCATGTCCTGGCCGAGTGGGAGGGGTAAACAGCTCTTTTCACAGCAAGGCTGGTTTAGGGGGTTTAGAATGGCCTGTATCAGGGCTCCTGGGACAGATGAAAGCCAAAAGAACATTTCTTCTGCTTTTTAGAGGCTCAAAGCTGTTTTAGATTGTTGATTAACTGCATTCTAGCTCTACTTTAAGGAAACAAGCTGAAGCTGGCCTCGTTCACCCCTGCCCTGGCCAGGCTGCTGTGGGTTGAGAAGCTCCGATATCCAGGAGGGGTCAGAGTAGAGCTGCTGCTCCTCCAGGTAAGAGGGGGTTATTTCACTGTTTGTGACATCACAAATGGGGACTTTTTAAAATGTCTTGTTTTAGACATGTAATTACTAAAACCACACATTGTCAGAAAACAAATGAACAAACTAGTGTGATTGTTTTATTCTGCACTGGAACAGTTCACCTAATTTTGTTGTACGGTGTCAATTGTTACAGTGACAAATAAAGTTTCTGATTTCTTTTTTCACGTCCCACATGTTTATAGGGGCAGTAGAGACCCACACAGCAACATTAAATTATGCAAAATGTGAGTTATGCATAATATATTATTTCAAATATTATGGTACACAGAAACAGGGACTTATTTTTTCATAACTTGCCTGTGCTATGTGCATGTTTTAATCACACACACACACACACACACACACACACACACACACACACACACACACACACACACACACACACACACACACACACACACACACACACACACACACACACATTTTCATTATTTATTCCTTCATTCATACATCATGGAAAAATCACAAAGAACAATCATTATTTCTGCTTTTGTTTTATCTACAGCAATTAAAATCTGAATACATTTTATTTTAATGTAGCATTTTTTAAAGATAACATTAAAGGGAAAATATTTCACAGAACCAATGAGAGAAATAACAGCTTGTTAAATTGGCTGGTTTGCAGAGATGAGCATGATTTAAGTTTTTGTAGAAAAGCTCTAAAGGGAGTGATGTAGAAGCAGGGTGTTGCTGCCCCCTGCAGGGCTCATTGTGTACCACAAGCATTTGCAGTTCTGTGCCAGAACTTTAGTGTATTAATGACAATGTAGAGTTCAATATGCATTTTTCCACATCTCATGGTCAGGACCAACCTGACGAAGGGATTTATGCAGTTTTAACCCACAAAGCCATAATACCAGTGCAGGAAGGAATCTTTGTGTTTGATGGCTCTCTCTCTTCGGCCCCACAGAGAAAGCTCGTGTTTCCAGCCGTAGCAAATGTAGATTTACACCGTAGCCATAACAAAAGTGTGAACAAGACTTGACACTGTATAGTTAAAGGTCTGGAGGACAAGCTGTTCTGCAGACAAGCTGTCCACGAACTGATGAATCACTTAAACTGTCTGAGATTTCACTGTTTTATGTATTAGTTATTAAAAATGGTACATGGCCTGTATTTGTATTGCAACTTCTAGGGTTCTACAACCCCCCAAGGTGCTTCACAACACAATCAGTCATTCCACTCATTCACACGCTGGTGATGATGAGCTACATTGTAGCTACAGCTGCCCTGGGGTACACTGACAGAAGTAAAGCTGCCGAGCAGGCGCCACTGGTCCCTCCGACCACCACCAGCAGGCAAGGTGGGTTAAGTGTCTTGCCCATAGACACAACAGCAGAATTATCTGCCAGGAGCCGGGATTGATCCTGCAACCTCCTGAGCAACACACGAGGCTATTTCTGGCTGCATGAGAAATAAGGATGTTTTTGTAATGCTTGGATAGGAAACTGGGAGAGGTAAAGAAATAGATGTGTTCAAAAACAGATTTCAAACACAGATGACACCACATCCACCATCCATGTCAGAAATGTCAGGAATTAACTAGTTCTCATCTTTTATTTCTTTATTCATAGGATCCTTACAAAAGAATTAAACGTTGTTTAATAAACTTCTGAGTGGACAAAACAATTGTACACACATACTATACAAGTGTTAGTGAGAAATACAGAGTGTGAGACAGATTTAGAGTTGAGAAATGGCTTTGTGTGGTCGATAAGAAGGCTTCTCTGTATCCAGCTTAATGTCTCGTTTAAATCTTCAATGGTTGTAGGAGCCATTCATGGTGTTGGTCTTGTCTCTTTATGGGTGAGCACTGTGTGTGAGGGTGTGGTCACGCATGATGATGCACTTCTGCACCACAGGTGATTGGTGGCACTGTGGGAGTGGCTACAAATGTGTGCACGCACCTAAGTGAAGGTTTGGTTTTGTTTGGCTTGCCTGCTTTATGATGGTGGGGTGAGCTTAGGGGTGAGCTTGTTTCCCTATTACGATCTGGATAACAAACACCAGCTATGCAGTTGTTCAGCCTGTGCGTCATCAGTCTAAAACCCCTTGTCTTAGCCTACCGTGGCGGGTTTGATAAGTTTTCAAATATACACACACTGGCCACTTTATTGGGTACACCTTGCTAGTACCGGGTTGGACCCCCTTTTGCCTCCAGAACTGCCTTAATCCTTCGTGGCATAGATTCAACAAGGTACTGGAAACATTCCTCAGAGATTTTGGTCCATACTGACATGATAGCATCACGCAGTTGCTGCAGATTTGTCGGCTGCACATCCATGATGCGAATCTCCCGTTTCACCACATCCCAAAGGTGCTCTATTGGATTGAGATCTGGTGACTGTGGAGGCCATTTGAGTCATTGTCATGTTCAAGAAACCAGTCTGAGATGATTCCAGCTTTATGACATGGAGCATTATCCTGCTGGAAGTAGCCATCAGAAGATGGGTACACTGTGGTCATAAAGGGATGGACATGGTCAGCAACAATACTCAGGTAGGCTGTGGCGTTGCAACGATGATCAATTAGTACTAAGGGGACCAAAGTGTGCCAAGAAAATGTCCCCCACACCATTACACCACCACCACCAGCCTGAACCGTTGATACGAGGCAGGATGGATCCATGCTCTCATGTTGTTGATGCCAAATTCTGACCCTACCATCCGAATGTCACAGCAGAAATCAAGACTCATCAGACCAGGCAACATTTTTCCAATCTTCTATTGTCCAATTTAGGTGAGCCTGTGTGAATTGTAGCCTCAGTTTCCTGTTCTTAGCTGACAGGAGTGGCACCCGGTGTGGTCTTCTGCTGCTGTAGCCCATCTGCCTCAAGGTTCCACGTGTGGTGCGTTCAGAGATGCTCTTCTGCATACCTTGGTTGTAACGAGTGGTTATTTGAGTTACTGTTGCCTTTCTATCAGCTCCAACCAGTCTGGCCATTCTCCTTTGACCTCTGGCATCAACAAGGCATCTTTGCCTACAGAAACGCCGCTCACTGGATGTTTTCCCCTTTTCGGACCATTCTCTGTAAACCCTAGAGATGGTTGTGCGTGACAATCCCAGAAGATCAGCAGTTTCTGAAATACTCAGACCAGCCCGTCTGGCACCAACAACCATGCCACGTTCAAAGTCACTTAAATCACCTTTCTTCCCCGTTCTGAAGCTCGGTTTGAACTGCAGCAGATCGTCTTGACCATGTCAACATGCCTAAATGCATTGAGTTGCCACCATGTGATTGGCTGATTAGTAATTTGTGTTAACGAGCAGTTAGACAGGTGTACCCAATAAAGTGGCCAGTGAGTGTGTAGTATCATCAAATGACAGCGGTCTCACTTTGGGGTCGATGTTTATAAAAACAGGACTGCTTAACATTGACACATGCTGGATCTCAGGTATGTTTTAATCAGGTTCAATCAGGAGCAGCTCCTCTCTGCAGCAGCAGCTGTCACTGGCATTTTGGCAGCAATCCGTAGGGCCAGCAGCATATTAGGGTAAACTTCCTTCAGTTTCTCTCCTCTTTTTGGAAATTCAAAGTCTGATGTTAGCTGATGGGACCCTCCACCTTCATCTTACCAAACAGGGATGGTCAGTCAGCAGGTCCAAAGCAGCCTTGAGAGACTCGTCATGAACTTCATTTCAGGATGTGCTGATAGGGTGTCTGTGTCCTCAGGCTGTTGATCAGTGTGTGGTGTTGGTGTGGATGTTTCATCAAAAGCTCCAGCAGCTGTTAGGGTGCATCTAGACAAATACAGATACACATGTTACTGTACAATATCACACATGGTAGTAAATAAGTGAGTAAAACTTTATTTATAGAGCACATTTAAAGGCATTAGTCACAAAGTGCTGCACATGACAACAAGCAAACATAAACAGATAGAACATATAAAAACAGATAAAAGCAAAACATAAAACACAATGACTCAATGGAAAGCCTTTTTAAAAGATAGACTTTAAGTTGCTTTATAAAATGTCCTCTGAAGACTGATTTGTATCCATTTAACAGTGAGTTTTGTAATGACCTGTGATATTTACATACTTTTTTGCAACAACAATCTGTTGCAATCATTTTAAAAACAAAACCAGTCAATGTGAAGTTTTGCAAAATGCAAACCATTTTCTACTATGAGGTTCTGATCAGAAAAATATAATAAACAGACAGAATTGATAAGTAATTATCAGAAAATTCTTAAGGATCATCATAAAATTATTACGTTATTATAAAACACCAAATTATAAGAACACAAAACATCTGAAAATATTCCAAAACACTGAAATGATCCTTAGAGGTTATTGTAATGTGTTCATGAGGGCTGCTGCTCTGTTACTGTTGCTTTAAAGCCATACTATTCAATCTTTTCATATTTTTAATCATCTTCTTGAGCCACTATGGGCTAAAATGACCCTTAAAGGGTTAATGAAATTTCACTCAGACCCCCACCGCCCTCTGTCACCAGAATACCACACTTGCATCTTCAGAGTGTATGTGCTGCCTTAACGAGTGAATTTCCCCACTGTGGGATTATTCTATTCTATTCTATTCTATTCTATTCTATTCTATTCTATTCATGATGGAGTAACACACAAACACAACAGGAGCAGACTGAAAAAACAAATTAAAGTTATAGCCACTCATTACGCTTTACGGAAAAAAGTCTGCCATATATTTTTCCTTCATAAAAGCTGCATGTTTTCTTATACTAACATTTTAATAAGGTTTGCGAAACTCACTGACACTAAACTCTGATGAGACCTGTCAGACGACAGGAAGCAGAAGTGGGTGAGTTTGGTGAGTTTACCAGAATAAAAGCTGCAGTGCCGCCCTCTAGTGGTGGAGATTTTTAAAGTCGTTAAATATCAAAGAGTTTCTTCATTTTCTGCCACTATATTATCTTATATTATAGATTTTGTATGTTGTCAGTTTAGAAAAATTAAATAAATAATCATGGATTCTGCAGCAAGTGTGATCACACCTTAGATGACATTTTTCACTTTACAAAACCTTTGTGCATGTTTCTTGGGCAAATTAAAATGATTGAAATTAAACTTTTTTTTAATTAAGTAATTTTGTAATACATCTCTGAATACAATAAATCAATAACAAGCATTTTCCATTTCATTGGCAGGATCTATTTCTGGCACTACATAAATAAGACTGAGAAGACGAAGCTGAAGTTGGTTCCCTTTTTTAGTTTTTCAGCAATTCCAACTAAATCTGCTACTCTTTCAGCTTTTTAATCATCTCTAATTATAAAACTACAATTCTTAGACTCTTCAAACTTTTCTTAAAATGACTACAACTCAGACGTCGCATATATGAAGTCAAGGCAGAATCTCTTCTCCCCCAGCGTAGCTGCTACTTACCACATGACCAGATCTGAAGTGGGTTTCTCCACGTTTAATGATCCTTCTTTCATCGTTAGAAGAAAGGTTGCTAAACTAATCTTTTCTTCTCCGTGTCTGGTTCGATGACGTCAATATGGTGAGATGTATTTGTAGATCTATACGTCTTTTCACACAAAACCTAAAATAACTTTGGCTGCCGTTCTAAACTAAGTGCTTTCTTGGCATCAAAAAGTGTCTTTAAAATTCACGGACATCATATGTGAAATCCATGGCACATAACAAATGGGATTAGAAAATAGTTTTTATAGCCCCATTGATTGACCCATGGTCCAATATGCGGGACTTAGGCTCCCTATAACTCCCCTTCCTTATGTGGATCAGACTGGACACAACTAGCAATATATTTGAAAATATCAGGTTTTAAGAAATCAGTCTGATGGAAATGCGTTTTGATAAAGTAGGTCAGACATTTGCTTCTTTGAGTATTCAATTTTTATCAAATAGTCATTTTCCAGTCAGCTAATTGAAATTTAATGTGGCTAATTGTTTCCAGTTTTTTAAGAGTTTCATGTTTTTATAACAAATTTTTATTGGGTTCAATTTTTTGTTATTTTTATATTTTTTTTATCATAAGCATTTTAAATGGTCAGTGGGTTTATGGAAATATATTTTCAACCAGCAAATAAGCAGAAGGCAGTTTACAATAATCTGCTGGGATTTTGCTATTAATGTAGAAAAATCTAGTCCATGTTTGAAGAGTCTAGGTGTTGTAGTTTTACAAATGGAGCAGATGCTCAAAGAGTCACTGACTTAGTTGGAATTGCCCTTTAGCAAGTGTCATAATCGACAGTCAAAAAAAGGAACCAACTTCATACTGGGGCATGTGCGTTATGTAATAGTGGTTAATAAATGCTGAATATCTGAAGGCACCTTTGTCTTAAGAAGTGTTAACATGTTGTTAAGGCAATGCTTGTCAATCAATAAAAGTTAAATATTACACAGCTGTTGTGTTGTGTAAGATGTAGACCACAAAGGGTGACTGTTTACTTTAGAGCAATGTCCAGAATGATTTCCTCCTCTCTGCTCAGATCCTGCACTCAAAGATTCAGCTGTCTGGAAGGACTCAAACACCATCGAACATGGAAACAGTGCAGTACATTTTTACTTCAGTGGCATCGGTAAGTCATTCTTTACAAATAACCACACAGTACTATAAATTACTTACAGATGTTTTAAATTGAAAAGGAGCCAGGATATTGAAGTTCCCACATCATGCCAGGACGTTTGTGGAATAGTGACTTCAAGGCTGGATTCATTAACAATATATCTATCAGTGTGGTGCCATAGCAATGAAGGGTTAATAAAACGTTCTGCTTAGCAGTATTTATTTTTAATGGCTGAAATAGAGAATAAAGTATAGAGATGATCAGTAGCAGCTGAACACACTTATGGCTATTTATAGAGCATCTAGAACCCTCTATAGGAAATAAGAACCCTGAAGGAAAAAAAGGAGGACATAGTTGACATAAAGCAGCGATAATTCTTGTTTTCCGCAGCACTGACGTATTTCCGGTTAAAAACCCAGGAAGTATGAAAAAGGTCTATAGGGTCAGTTTCCACCAAGCCGAGTTGAAAGCTTCCCCAAGTTCTGATCCATTTTGCAGATGAGTTCTGAAACCGAAGTCAGTTTGCTGATCAGCTTCTGGTTATGCTCATTCAACACGAGAGTCTGAGTGCTCACAACCCGACACATCCTTCGTAGAAACCGGTGGCTTGCCATTTGCTCCCGACAGCTTCTGAATCTTGCAACACATTAGGAACCCGCCTGCTCCTGCAGAATCCCGGTTATCATGAATCCAATTTTATCTTCTACATCCTCAAACGAACAGCAGCGACAGACACATAATCATCCACACAGGAATCCATCAAGTATCCTACCAGGTGCGTTCCGTCAAGACAGGAGGAACTCCCTTCTTGTATCAATGGCACTTAGAGACCAGTTGACCAGATCCATAATTAGAGAAATTCAGAGGAAAATACAGAGAGACACTCCAAGTAAGATAGCACAAAGAGCAGACAGGCAGACAGGGTAGGGAGAGGAAAAGAAAAGCAATCGTCCTCGGCAAGGGCAGGAAGAAGAAATATATTGTGGAGAATAAAAAAAAAAAATTATAACGTGGTTCTCTCACATCCAGGGTTCGAATTACGGGGGAGCTAAAGGGAGCCCGGCTCCCCTGAAAGGGCGCCGGGCTCCCCTGGAAGCCCTCAACTTACACACCCAGGGGGAGCCCGAAAAAAGATCCAGTTCCTACATATATTACATTATTTATTTGGACTCTCAGCGTAGCGGGTCTTTTTTTGGGCGGAGAGGATGGAGAGCGGCAGAGCGCTGATTACTGATGCGCTCCGCCGGGCAGCTGCGTCCTGCGCACGGCCACAGAAACATTCTCAAAGTGGCGCCACCAAAAAAAAACATAATTAACACACGATCGTTCATGTTTGCTCATATTTTCTCTTTCATTTGCGTCTGACGCGCTCCGCTGCTGCAGGAATCATCTCCCGTGCTTCGGTGACGTCACCTCACTGGCGCGGCCGCACAGTGCACATTCCGCTATTTTTGCGGTTGACAGATCTTACTGATCTGCTCATTTCAAAAGTAACTCATTAGTTGAAAATGAAGAAGCCATGCAGCAGTTTTTCTGGAGGATTGAGAGGAGATGCAGCTAAGACACAGACAGGACAGGAAAATAGTCGCATAAAAAAAACCCAAAGTGCTTGATAAGGAAAATGTAGGCAGATATATCCCACTACACGTTTGTAACTTTACAATAATAATAATAATTTATAAGTATGTAATATTTATTTATTTGATACAATTCAGATCACCCTCAAAACTCAGTCCCACACCCAGGGCCGTTTCTAGGCATTTCAGGGACCAAGGTCTCCTACCCCCCCCNCCCGTCTAAGTGGGCTCCCCCGGAAGCCTCTGTGTAATTCGCACCCTGCTCACATCTGTCTAAAAACCTCCATATACAAGACAGTGTAGGTTCTGGTCAGAGCGGATCAGTTCAGGTGCAAACACAACACAGGGTCAAGTGACTGAAACAAAGCGACTGGAGTAGGCAGTCCTACGATTGACATTCATGAGTCCAATTGCAGAGGGGAAGAAACTGTTCTTGTGGTGAGACGTTCTGGTCCAAATGGATCGGAGCCTCCTGCCAGATGGGAGCGAGTCGAAGAGACTGTGTCCAGGGTGACACGGGTCAGCTGTGAGCCGACCTGCACACCCCAATGTCCTGGAGGTGTACAGGTCCTGTATAGAGGAAAATCTGCAGCCAATGACCTTCTCAGCAGAGCGCACGACACGCTGCAGCCTCTTCTTGTCCCTGCTGGTGGCTCCAGCGTACCACACGGTGAATGAAGAGGTGAGGATGGACTCAATTATTTCGGTGTATAACTGCTTCATCGACCGCACTGGCAGGTTGAATTTCTTCAGCTGCCTCAGGTAATACATCCTCTGCTGGGCCTTTTTTAGGACGGAGGTGATGGTGGGCTCCCATTCTTGGGTGATTGTGAAGGTAAAGAACACAGCCCTGAGGGGAACCGGTGCTGATGGTCTGCAGGTCCGAGGCATTCTTCCCCAGCCTCACTTACAGTTTCCTGTCTGTCAGGAAGTCAGTGATCCACCTGCAGACAGGGTCAGGCACATTCATCTGGGACAGTTTGTCTTGGAGGAGGTCAGGGAGGATTGGTGCTGCTGTAACAAGTGAATTTCCCCACTGTGGGATCAATAAAGTCTATTCTATTCTATTCTATTATTGTATTGAAGGCAGAGCTGAAGTCCACAAACAGGATCCTGGCGTAGGTACCCATGGGAGTCCAGATGCTGCAGGATGAAGTGTAGAGCCATGTTGATGGCATCTTCTACAGACCTGTTGGCTCTGTAGACAAACTGCAGGGGGTCCAGGAGGGGGGCTGTGAGGGTCTTGAGGTGGGGGAGAACCAGGTGCTCAAATGATTTCATGACCACAGATGTCAGAGCCACAGGTCTGTAGTCATTGAGTCCAGTGATCCTTGGCTTCTTGGGGACTGGGAACTATGGTGGAGATCTTGAAGCAGGCAGGCACATGAGATGCTTCCAGTGAGGAGTTGAAAATGCCCAGAAACATGGGGCCAGCTCTTCAGCACAGTGCTTCAGAGTGGCAGGAGACACACCCTTAGGGGTCGGGGTTTCTGTGCATTTTAGCCACTTACACACTAGCATCGGCTCAAGTCCACTCCACCCTGCTCCAACTGGTCAGCTTGATTTACAACACAATCAGTCATTCGCCCATTCACACACACATTCACACCCTGGTGGTGACGAGCTACATCGTGGCTACAGCTGCCCTGGGGCACACTGACAGAGGCGAGGCTGCCATGCACTGGCACCACCGGTCCCTCTGACCATCAACAGGTAATGTGGGTTAAGTGTCTTGCCCAAGGACACAGCGACAGACTGAGCGGGGCGTGAGCCTGCAGTCTTCTGGTTGTGGGGCGGGCACTTAACTCCTCTGCCACCTTCGCCCATTGATGAAAACCACATTGCTCTATCTTGTTTCCTCTGGCAATGTGGGTTTCCGCTTCCGGCAGAAGTGTCTCAGGGAAGAAACCTGAGGGGAGGGGCGAGTGTTCCATGACCGTGTTTGTGTTCTATCACCTGAACCAGCTCCACCCACTGGAGCAGCAGACGGTAAAACTTTACTAACCTCCCCAAACAGCAGTCATAGTCGGCTTTCTCCAGGGTCATACCTATAATAAAAAATTGAGGATATGCAAAGATGAAATTTCTTAGACAATGTCTATTTTATTGATTTGATTATTTTCTATGAAAGCTGATTGATTTGAAGATATAAACCATTTTTAAAAATTTTTTTACACTTATTTTTTTTTATTGCTTATTTTTAAAGAAGCTATATTTGTAACAAGCATAGATTTTGAGAATTTATATGACAATGCCTGTTTTATTAATTTCCATTTTCATTCCGTTCTCCTGTGATGCGTGAAGTTTTCACCAACTATCTGTCAGCAGCAGGAAATAATGAGCTTTGAATCAGAGTTCATACATCAGAAAGCTGTTGTCTCTTTCAGGTCTCTTCATGTGGACAGCGTCCCTCATAAACCCTCACTCACCACCAGCTACGTCCATGGCACCTCCTGTTTCTCTCTGCTTCCTCTGACTGTAGGACAGAGCTTGGACACCACTGTCCAACGCTGTCCTGACAGAGAAGCTGTGGTTTTCCTGCAGGATGGCATACGGAAAACTTTTGCACAGTTTCAGCAAGATGTGAGTATCAGATTTGATGCTTTTAGGAGGCTTTATTCACAGGCATGGATCTGTTTGGGACGAACAGCAAGTTGATTAATCGATTCTTTGCTGTCAGTAAAGCACATACCTTTTGTTCAGGTTGACAAGACGGCTGCAGGTCTGCTTGCTCTCGGCTTGAAGCAAGGTGATCGACTAGGAATCTGGGGGCCAAATGTGTATGAATGGATCCTTTTCCAGTTTGCTTCAGCCAAGGCTGGAATCATACTGGTCAGTATTTTACTAAACTCTTAACATTGTCTCATATTTTTAAGATAATGTTGGTGGAATATGCAATAAATATGTCCAACAAAATTCACTTTAATTTGGGTCTATTCTTGTAGGTGTCTCTAAACCCGGCATATCAGCTGGAAGAAGTAGAATTTACTTTGCGAAAGGTAGCCTGTCTCATTCTGTGGTACTTATAGAACAAAGTAAAATCTAAAAAAAGACATAAAGCATGATATTTATATAATATAATAGCATCTATTTTTTGTGTCTAGGTCCAATGTAACGCAGTTTTGTGTCCCACCCGCTTTAAAACTCAGAACTATTGTGAGATGCTGAGGGAGATCGCTCCAGAAATCGACTCGATGTCGGTCAGCATGAGCAAAAGCTCCAGGTTTGACTATGTTTAGTTAGCGGCTCTTCTTCCTGTGTTGTTGTATGTTCTGGAGACCTTCAGCATTAATCTGTTTTTGGGCCTGGCAGGGTGCCAGACTTGCGGATGGTAATTGTGACCGACAGCAGACAGCCAGGGATGCTCCATGTGGAAGATGTGATGCAGGCTGGGGAAAGTAGACACTATAAAGAGCTGATGGACCTACAGAACAAGCTGTCCTTTGACGATCCTATCAACATTCAGTTCACATCAGTAAACTTTATCAATTTTTTCATTGCACACCTTGTTTTTGCTTGGACTCAGGTTGATTTGGATTGATTTGATTCTAGGGTACCACTGGGAAACCAAAGGGAGCCACTCTTTCCCACCACAACATTGTCAACAACGCGTACCTCCTGGGTCTGCGTATAGGTTATGATTGGAGAGTAAGTCTACGTTTGCTCCTGAAACTTCAGTAAAAACAAAAGATAAGACATGAACGAGCTCCTGTTCATTACTCATCAGCCTCAGGTGCGAGTGTGTGTTCCCGTGCCGATGTACCACTGTTTTGGCTCCGTGATCGCAGCGATGAGCATGGCGGTTCACGGGATCACGCTGATCTTCCCTTCCTCCAGCTACAACAGCCGTGCCAATTTAGAGGCCATCCAGAATGAAAAGTGTGATGCTCATCATGTTCATGGCTTCCAGATTCACAGTAACACAAGTTTTCATTGATAACCAATTTTCTCTTTTGCAAGGTGCAATTTTGTCTACGGGACTCCCACCATGTATACAGACTTGCTCAGCCAAGATTTACATCAGTATAATTTGTCATCAGTTGAAGCTGGTAAGTGATCTGCAGAGCAGACACGATGGTTTATTTTTTTTATTTGGTGCTATTTGTTGCTGTTTTAGGACTAATGGGAGGTTCCCCGTGCCCTCCTGAGGTTCTCAAGAGACTCAAAACAGAAATGAACATGAGAGAGATAATAGTGAGTGTGGTCTATCTCCTTGAACATCATAAAAGAAGACTTGACTGTAGAAAATTAACACATCTTCCTTTTTCCCCACAGATTCTGTATGGAACCACTGAAAATAGTCCCATTACATTCCTGGGATTCCCAGAAGACAACGAGCTGAAGATGAACACAGTTGGGTGTATCATGCCTCACACTGAGGTGTGTCTTCTTTTTCCCACGCTTTTACCTCCAGTTGCTGCAACCGGGTGACACAGTGTGCTTCTCGAATCCGTTATCCATGCTTTTATTACTTCAAGACTGGAAAACTCAAACTCCTCCCTCATAGGTGTTAAAAAGCATCCATTACACGCCTCCAGCTAGTTCAGAATGTGACGGCCAGGTTTTTGTCACACCCATGTGTGATGTCACACCCATGTTTCACTCCCTGCTTTGGCTCCCAGCAGAGGTGCCCCCAGAAAATTTTGATAAGGGTGGCTAGATAGGGTCAGAGAAAATTTTGGGGTGGCACACCAAATTGGTCCTTGTGGTGACTCTGGGAGAGTTTAGCCTGTGGCGATGCATAGCAATGCTCCTTTATTCTTCTTTTTTTTTTTTTTTTTTTATTAAAAGACCATATGCATCCAAAACATGTTACTCAATGGCCACCCCTTGGGGGCACCACTGGCTCCCAGTTGGTTTTAGAATTCAGTTTAAGGTTCTCCTATTTGTTTTTAAATCTTTGAATGGCTGTGCTCCCCCACACCTTTCAGAAATGCTTTGTCCCTACCGGCCTTGTCACACCCTCAGGTCTTCCACACACTTGCTCCTCTGTGTTCCAAAGTCATGCCTTAAAACCAGAGGTGAGCGTGCCTTCTTGGTTTATGGTCCTAAGCTTTGAAATGATCTCCTACTCTGCACTTTTAAAGTTCCCCTTAAGACTCATTTATTTAATCTGGCTTTTAACTCATTTTAACTTTGAAGTGGTTCTTATGCCATGGTTTTCAGTTGTTTTATATTGTTTTTTCTGTTTTCCATAGTTTTCTATCCCCTTATAATCTTGTTTTAGGTAGGTCCTGTTACTGTTTTTATTGCATTTTCTTTCTGTACAGCACTTTGCTAGGCTCGTATGCTCTGTGGAAAGTGCTTTATAAATGAACTGGAACCATGTGTGTTCTAACTCTAGGCCAAGGTGGTGGATCCTGTCACAGGGGACATTGTGCCTCTGGGAGCATCAGGAGAGCTCATGATCAGAGGCACCTGTGTGATGTCTGGGTACTGGGATGATCCTGTGAAAACTAGAGAGGTGATCTCCAAGGATCGCTGGTACAGAACTGGGTGAGATAGATTTGTACTCATCACGTTCCAGCAGGGGTCAGTTTTCCCAGTGGAACATGCTGCATTTACAGCTAGTATCTATTCAGTGACACAGCAAGCCTGAACAGTCTGGGATACTGCCACATCGAGGGACGCATAAAGGACATGATCATCCGTGGAGGGGAAAATATTTACCCTGCTGAAATAGAGCAATTTCTCTTCAGGCATCCAAAGGTGCTGGAGGTGCAGGTGAGAGTTTAAACCACTGGCGTGAAGCAAAGATAAACTATAAGCTTGTCTCCTTTAGTGTGGCAGAATCACAACATATTTACTTTCCCATACTGGCAACATCCCACTCTGTTAAAAGTGAGTGATCGGTTTTTCTGCCTCCAGGTGGTTGGAGTGAAAGACGAGCGGCTGGGTGAGCAGGCGTGTGCCTGCATCAGGCTCAGGGAGGGACAAGCCTCTACGGCACAGGAGATAAGAAGCTTCTGCAAAGGCAAAGTAAGAGGAGAGGAGGGATAAACATGGGAAAGTGTCTAAATATTATGATTCCCTATACGGTCGTACACTCGAAACCTTTTTTATCATTTCCTTTAGATTTCCCACTTTAAGATCCCACACTATGTGATGTTTGTAGACAGCTACCCACTCACTGCCTCGGGAAAGGTAGGACACTCCGAACATGGAGTTATAAATGAAGCGTCATTACTGAACTCAAGCTGGTTTTGTTCTGTTTTGTTTCTAGATCAAGAAGAACCAATTAAAGGAGGAAATGGAGAAGAAACTAAATCTTTGTTAAACACGAAGAGGAAAATAAAGCCTAAAATGGGACAGAACAATTTTTGTGCATCAATAGTCTCCAAATCTTTATTTCCTGGGAAATACTTTTGTTTAGTGACAACTGTAATTGCTTTTCTAAAAGCAAGGCAGAATAAGCATTTAGTATAAACACTATGATGCTGGCAACTCCTATAAATGAACATATTATTTAAAACAACCATAAATGTTGATTGGAGCCACAAGATACCATAGAAAATTAAACAAATCTAATAAGTTCTCATCGATCTAAAGCAGAAATCTAATTATATTAGGACTAACACACTTTTATTAATCTCAATCTTTATTTACTTTAACAATTCTGACAAACATCATTAAACAATGGCTGCCACCACTGTAGGATAGTGAAACTCATTATCTGAACACATACATACAGAATCTGAAATAAATAGGACTTTGAGGCCAAATGTTAATATGTACATTGTTGTGAGCAAAGTCAGCCATCTCTATAAACTCTACTGTACAAACTGGCTACAGTAACAGGATCCTAGCAGACCCAGAGTCAGATCTCATTAATGCTAATAATAAATACTAATGTCTGATTTACACTTTGGGCTGTGAAGATGGTAACAGTGAGGAAATAAAAAGGAGAAGAAAAAAGGGGTAATGTTTGCAGACACCGTGTTAGTAAACAAGGAAAACTCAAAGACGATATTTTATCACAGCTGCCAACAAGAAATCATTCCAAATAAACATTAGACCATAAAATAAACTTTTGCAATGAAATAAATTCAGATTTCTCTAGCAAATCCGATGTTTTATCTGCTCTATTCTGCTTTGACGGCAATTTCTAGGGAGAAACATTTAAATCAAACTCACATCCTCAAGTTATATCAGTGAGTCAATGCAAGAAGCTAGCAACAAAAACAACAAAATAAATAAAAAGGAAAAAGAGGCAAATCTGTTGTCTGTAAAATGTCAGTGGAGGTCCTCGACTGCAGCAAAAACTCAGAGCAGCTTGTTTAAGAGCAGAGAAGAGAACCAGCTGAGCTTTCCAGGAATAGCAACAGGAACAACATCACAACAACTCAATGGCTTCAAACGATCAACATTCACTTCGGTCATTCTTATCAGAACAAAGTCCACACACACTCCTTCAATCACACATGCAGAGAAAAGCAAAGAAAAACGATGCATTTCAAAGCACACTGCCAGATAAACTAGTAGATATGAACATGTCCCTTTATAAATATATACATTCTAACTGGAAACGAGTTTAGCTGTGCAATTTAGTAGGAAACACAAGAAGAACAAGAGGTCAAAACAAAGCTATGTGGTCTGTTGAGGACCTTTCGTCAAAAATAGTGTTCTGATGACGTGTGGAGTCACCATATTAGCTCAGTCAGCACCAGAGTGGACCTACAGGGAGCGTTGCATCAGTCATACAAGCACAGAGCAGTCCAGCTTTAGGCACATGCAGGTATGTGGTAGGAACATGTGCACCTACACACACATGCACTGAGAGCTACAACCTGGAGGCAAGTTCTCTTTTACACCCACAAAACATGCACCCTCTCAGACAGACGAACACACAAACACGCCATAACGCCAAGTGTCCTCTTTGCTGCGCTGTCTTGGCTGAACAGATGTTTCAGAAGACGTTTGAATGGCCTGTGGATTCCTCACACACTTAAAGGCAGCATGCCTGGATGAGCCAGGGCTCTGGATGAAGACATGGAGGTCAGGGAGCTGGGGTCAAGTCCATTAATGGTGCTGAAGATAAAACATGGATATGCATTACGGACCCAAATACACATCAAACAGTAGTAATGCACAGTAACCAGTATACAGTTGATATGATATAGATTTAGCCACTGGTAGAGACTTTGACTCGTCAACTCTGGAAGAACGCAGCAGAGGCTGCTGCAGCTGCAGAACAGAGAGCATGAATGAAGACATGCTCGTGAAGACAGGGTTACGTCGGTTATATGGACCTGGTTTGGGTTTAAGGAGTCTGATGCTAAGCAGAAAAACATCCTACAATATGCTGGGTGACAGAAAAGTCATATCTGCGTTAATAGCTCGTTGACGCTAATTACCTTAAATGATGTTCGTTTTTAATACACGATTAACACACAGGCTTCCAAACCTTTTGGACATCTCCTGTGATTTAGTTTGAACAAATTTCCCTCCACATTTTATTCTGTTTCCCCATTTATTAGAAAGGTCTAACTGAAAGCAGCTCCTCCCTCTCTTGCTCCGTGCTGCCTAAGGGCGTAGGAACCCAATATTGGAGAAACGTGCATTTGACATTCCCATCAGTATTTATTTCTAAACTGTATTCATGTCACTGTTTTCACATTAACGATGAGATGACACTATTGCGCCACATTACCGCCACGGTCTGTACCGGTAGTACCGGTAGAGTCCTGATCCAATACTTAAGCAATGCATTAAAATAAGAAGAAAACAGTAAAAACACGTCCAAGTTTTCCTTTAATTCTTTTTATTATTATTTGGGTATTTCTATCTTTCTGTATTTATATCGTTTCCTTAATTTATCTGCCAAAAACATCACTTGTTTAGGAAGTACATTGACGAAAACTGTTATGAATATATTTAAAAGTAGCAGAATTGCTCATATTTCAAATAGTTTACGTCCTCATTATGCAGCTGTATTGAGTGATGAACGTTCCCGTGCCGGGCTGGCACGTGGCACCACGGCCACCCCACTAATTGAGAACCACTGATGTAGAGGAACTTGTTGAGATTAAAACTAAGCCATTGTAGTTCTGTTTGAAAATCTCTATCTCAGGATGAATTTAAAGTCATATTTGTTGTTTTATAAGGCTGAATCTGATCTTTTTCACCCGATTCCAGTCCTTTGAAAATCACGTGATCGGGTTTGATTTTCGATCACGTGATCAGATCAGAGCACCCCTAGCTGCAATTCATCTGGTATGTGAGAATGTCATTTTGACATTTTTAAACAGAAGAAAAGTTTATATCGTGATATACATCGCAATATAGAATTCAGGCCATATAGCCCATACAGTGTTTTTAATGAAAAGCTGATAGCAGACTTACGTTTTGTCAAAGTAAGTGGTGTGTAGAGAATGCGAGAACTTGGTGGTGTTGCTGTTGATGAGTGTACCCTTGTCTGTGGAGAAATGTTTCCTTGCCGACTGGTCTTTGGCCAAATTCCTGCAAGCAGCCAGTTTGGACTCCAAAGCCTAAGTGACAAAAAACAGAGAACAAAGTCTTAAATGAACACACACATTTCTCCTGCACTGAAACATTCTGTGCGGCGCTGCTCCACACTTACCCCGACTTTCCTCAGAAGGTCTCCAACTATATTCAGAGCAGAGATTCTTGCAGAAGGAGTGAGGGCAGATCCACCACAGCCGTTGGTCAATGCTGCAGTAAACGAGGCATAATTAGAACGTTTACATTTTCTCCATCTATGCGAGAGTAAAAGTGGGGTTGATCTTTACCTTTCGGGCTGATGAAAGAGTGCTCCATGCTCTTTCCTACAGGTGTTGCAGGGAGGGACAAAGAGGCCTGGACAGCAGAATCCATTTTGTCGATGTCTAAAGTGGGTGAGCTGGGAGCTGACATCCTGTCACTGGTCCGCTCCCGCACTGCCAGCTCCTGTCTCAGGTCTACAGAAGACAGAGTGTAATTCAGGCTCCACCCAACCATCCTGTACGTTATAATAAAACCTAGAAGGGTTTTCTCTTTAACCTCGTGCTTCATCCTTCAGCCGCTGCACAGACACCAGAAGAGACTCTTTTTCATCCAGTTCACTCTCAAGGAAGGCATTTCTTTCAATGGCCTGGTTTAAACGACTCTCAAAGTCCTCAAGAGACACAATTGTTGCCCTATAAATACAGAATAATAATATTTTTATATAAGACACGTGAGCTGGTATAATTTCCAGGAGTTGTAAATTACGTCATTCTGACCTTTTGGCTCTTTCCAAGTCATCGTTGGCTTGTTCGAGTTCTCGAACATATTTGTGTAGCTGCTCCTTGATGCTGCGTGTCTGACCCAAGTCGTCCTCCAACACTGAAATCTGTTTGTAACTCTGAGCGTATTGCTGCTCCAGCTTCTCCTGTTAGAGCGGGGAGGCAGGGAATTATCATTCAGGGTTTCTCTGGCTTCTTAGCAATATTAATCTTTATTATTATGTGCAGCACAACAACTCACATGTTGAGTCAAAAGAGGAAATAACTGAATAACCTAAACATACTGAGATCAAGTCTAACAATCAGGAACGATGGTTACATATTGTAACCCCAGATTCTTTGAGTATAGGCACAGCCCTTTAAGGCCACTATTGGATAAGCCTGTTCTTGTATTAGCGAGTCGCTGAAGAACTTTCAATATACGCCCGCCTACCACGGACCCTATTCTGATATACAAGGGGTGCTAGCCCCTCCCTCGTCTCCCAAGGCTCTTGACCCTACCGGAACCAGTGAGGCCCACCCCTTAAAGGGCTGCACCTATACTAATAGAATCTGAGGTTACAATACGTAACCATTGTTCTATTTCATAATGGCTCCACCCTTTAAGGCCGCTATTGGATTAAAGGTGGAGCTGGATGAGTTTACGCCTCACTGGTTCAGATCGAACTATGAGGTCACATCCACTGCCAAAAACCCAAGTAGAAACACACTCCCCTCCAAGATGGCTGCTGCACGGGAGTCATAAATGAAGGAGAGCCGCCAGGGCGAGGGAGTGATAAAAGAGTCACAATGTGTACTCACACAGCAGGGGAACCTTTAGGAATTGTTTGCTTGAAAACAGATCAGCTGTGTCAGAGCCGATTATGCTTGGAGGCGGGAACAGCACACTGCCCGGCCAGCTGGTTTCTGGTGCCGAGCGATGGTGTCAAGTCTGGTTCCATGGAGATTGAAGCTGTGAGCTTCAGGTGAGGCTCTGGCCCAAAAATCCATGGCAGCTGGGAGCCGCAGCCAGATGTCAGGGCAGCAGACCTGTGTGGCGACCAACTTCCCACCAAGTTGTCTGAATGAGGCGGAACCGGTCCGGGACGTCGAGGCTTTCACGGTCAGAGACCGGTGAGATGATGGCAGGCAGCTCCACAAGCATAACTCTGCTGGTGAGAGGCTAGTAGGGGATTCCCTGATGGGGGAAGCGTCATCAACCTCTCGTGAGACTGGGAGGGATGGGAGGGCCATTTTGGCCTGCCTCTAGGCCTCATCGACCTCCGGATTGACCAGGAGGGATGGGACAGCCACTGTGGCCAGCAACATAATCATCAGCTGGAGTGCCAAGTCCATCTGATAAGCCTCAGCCACCGGGAGTAGTCGTCGGAGGCTGACGTGAATACGTCCACACGGTGGGGAGCTTCTCAGCTGAAGGCAGAGTGGCACAAAAGGGGCGGGAGCCCGGGGACCTACCTTAAGTGTTGGAGGTTGCCGCTCATAGCCATAAGGTGGACCGAGAGCCAAGGTCCAGTTGTAGAGAAGTTCCGTACAGTAATCCGTTCCAAATTAGCACACGTGTTAGCAAGCTAACATGACAAAACTTCACATTGAGCTCTTAGGAAATTGGTTGTGAAGAGAAAATGGGAGATGAAGGAGGGGCTAGCTCCCCTTATATACTGGAATAGGGCCTGCGGTAGGCGGGCATACTGTATATTGAAATTTAACTAATTTACAGTGACTGGCTAATCCAAGAACAATCTTATCCAATAGCGACCTTAAAGGACAGAGCCTATACGAAATAGAATCATGTTCAAGTCTGTTGTGGTTAAAACTGGATTTCTTCCTATTTTCTTCCACTTTATCCTCACATCCAATTAAAGAGTACAGCAGGATTAACTCAGCATGTGTCAGAAACTCTTGTACAAATAATTTAAATTGCCTCATGAATAAGTGCTAATAACATTTACCACTAAGATAAATCTGTAAACATAAATGGAGGCAACAGTTACCTTGAAGATGGACACCTCGTTCTTCAGTTTCTCATTTTCATTTTGTAAATCTCGAAGTCGATGTTCAGCCTGGCTAAGCTGTGCCTCTAATTCAGCCTCCAGCTCCCGGCTCCCCTCCTGGAACTCCAGGAGTTCTTCTTGAGCATCTTGCCAACTGTAGTGCAGAAAATTTGATCATATTCAAATATTAGCATTCCTACTCCTAACCTACTGTGCAGTTTTGTGAGAATTAGTTCCAATAGGTTTTTGTCCTGCAAAATGAGCAGAGCTCAGGAATATTCCTGTAGCCACACAGATTAAAAATCTCGTATAAAATCTTTCATCCTAGACTCAAGTAAACAGATTCAGCATTGCTGAGCTTATTATTCTAAATATAACGTTGTGGAGAGACAGCAGAGATGCAGGAGGAGATGCTTCAGAGGGACGTTAGTGACATGAATATTAAGCTGTAGAGGGTGTTACGGTCAGGAATAATGAGAAAATGAGAAGACAAAGAACCAGGATGTGTAAACACTCTGCTCAGAGCTGAACTCATCTATACAAATTACAGTTCATCACCTGTAGCAATCTCCATCCATGTGAATTTATCTGGATAAACGTATCAAGCTGATATAAAAAATAAAATGCAAAGGTCTTAAGAGCCCCCCCCTCCACCCACCCACCCACCCACACACACACACACACACACACACACACACACACACACACACACACACACACACACACACACACACACACACTCCTGTCCATAAGAAAACAAACAAAAAGCAGTTGGTCTGGAGTCAGCTGACTCACAATAGCACAATGGGCCCTCAGTGGACCTACAGAGCACTGGAATCTGTGAATCAGCTGTTGTGCTGGGTGGTTCCACACATACCAGCTTCAGAGGATGCTGGATCAGCGTGGCGGGCTCTACAGCTTCCCAGTGAGAGCCAGTTTATTTAACATCACTCTGTTTACGTGTCTATATGTGACTGAAACAGTGCTGACTGTTTTAAGGAGACAGAACTAGAAGTAATAAGTGAATACACAGATCATATAAACTGCTGATTTAAAAAAAATAAGATAGGAACATAACTTTGTCAGCAAATGATTTAATAACACAGTTTTCTACAGCTGCTGGTAAATTCAGTCCAACTGAAACCTCTATTTAATTTTTCCATGGGATGAAGGCAGCTTTCTGCCTGTACGTGCCCAATCACCCCCCCCCCAAAAAAAAAACACTAGGTTTTGAACCAATTCTGGCTAGTTCAGCACTTTTCTGAATGCATAACAGACCTCAGCTCCACAAATAGAAGGGGAAATGTGAACAGATCTATGCAGCACTGCTGCCTACCACTGAACGGCCTGTGGTTTCTACTGAAGAAGTCAAAGATGTTGTCATTTCCTCACGAGTCAGTCAGCAGATTTGTGGTTTCTTATTTTATAAACTCGTCGGCCAAATTTGCCTTTTACAGACTAAACCCAGAGCTCAACACTTTACGCTGAAATGTTCACAGAGACAGACACATACACTTTTTTTCAGCTGAGGCGTGTTATTATGAGGATCATTTTTATTTTAATGCAAAGGAGTTGACACTTTGTTACTAAGAGAATTGATCGAGAGAATCGACTGAATCGAATCATCGCCCTGAGAATTAGAATCAAATTGAATCGTGAGTTGTTGTATGATTCACCTCGCTAGTGTTTACATAAGCTCCTCTACAAAAACAAGCTTAATAATCAAAAACAATATAAAAGGCTTACAACAGAACATCGAGCTCAAAGTCACATGTACATTATGTTGTGTCTGACTGAAACCAGATGCTAAACGTGAACATCTGCTGAACAAAAACCCAGAGTTGTCTCTTTAGGAACACGATGCCCACCTCTTCTTGTATTTAAGAGCTTGAGACTTCCAGTAATCCACCTCCTCGTCCTTTGATGAAAATTTAGGAATCATCTCTGTGTCCATGTCAGAGCACCCTGAGAGAAAGAAAGGGACAACATTAAAGCTTTTGCTAGCATGACTCATGCATGGCACAACACTCTTTCTGTCCTTAGACATGTGGAAGCAGGCACAGTACATTCCCTTCTTATCTCAAAGCTGGGTGACCAATCAGGTTTGAACATTCATCTCATTCCTTACTGGAGACAAAAAGATCTGAGCACATATAGGGGAAAACCGCTGGGAATCTAACTTCATTCCATCCCTGGCAACTCAGATCATGGAAGTATTTCTTTTTATCAAAACTAATTCAGGTACTTCTCTGAAGCCAACATAAAAAGCCTTTTCTTTCATGAGGATGATATGCGACATAAAGACCAATGTTTGTAAAGTCACAAAACTATTTAGTGGGGCTAGGACTGGATGGATTAAAACTGTCTACCACAAACCGGGAATGACGTTTTAGCTAACCATTATAAAAATGTTAAATCCTCAGGCCTGTTGGGAGGAATTTGCTCCTTTTTTCTGGTGATCCATCAACCTCTGGCTAAGGCCACAAACTATGTGGAAGGAAATGATTTTCAGGAAATCATTAAAAATATCTGGGAAAAACTGTTGTTTTGTTGGGTTTGGAAACTGATACGACTGTAGCTCCAAGAATATTTACAGTCCACGAGTTCAAAAGAACTGCTTAGAAGAAGAAGGGATTTCTATATAGCGCCTCTCAAGATAAAAATCACAGGGTACTTCACAAGAACAAAAAAAAATGTTTTTAAATATTGTAAAAAAAAATGTGAAGAAAAAAAAACAAAACAATAGAACTGACATGAGAATCCAGGGTGAGAGCTGGGTCAAAGGTCACACCAAGATTCCTGACAGGAGGGTGAGAAGCAAGCTGACCAAGAGAGTCTCTGACTTTGGGCACAGATGAAGATCTTAGTCTCATCTTCATTCAGCTGTAGAAGGATCCCAACCATCCAGGTTTTAATAGAGTCTAAGCAGCTGTGCAACAGCTGAAGCTTAGACATCTCATGGGGCTTAAAGGAGATGAACAGTTGGATGTCATCTGCATAAAGATGGTAGGAGATTCCTTTAAAAGAGCTCAGGATGTTCTGGAGAGGGAGCAGATAGAGGAGGATCAGTAGAGGGCCCAGCACAGAACCTTGTGGGACACCATGGGTGAGGAAGGTGGAGGAGGACCGAAACTTGGAAACAGCCACAGAGAAGGAACGCTCTGACAGATAAGAAGAGACCCACTCCAGAGCAGTTCCTGGTGCCTACCCAGTGTCTCAGCCTATCCGGTAGCAGGTGATGGTCAACAGTGTCAAAGGCTGCAGTCAGGTCCAGCAGAACCAGAACAGAACCTTCCCCTGCATCACTGTGACTCAGAAGGTCATTAGAGACCCTGAGAAGAGCTGTTTCAGTAGAATGAGCTCTACGAAAACCTGACTGGAAACTATCATAGATGTTATGTTCATCAAGAGCATCTGTGAGTTGTTAAGCCACAACCTTTTCCAAGATCTTGGAAATGAACGGTAGTTTAGAGATGGGTCTGAAGCTGCTATGGAGAGATCGATCAAGATTGTTTTTTTTAAGAAGCTGATGGATTACGTCTGGCACTGAGGGCATTTAACTCAGAAAATCCCTAAGCAGGAGTAATAATCAAACAAAAAACAAGAATTATCATTCAAAACTGTAATTCATCAAAAGATGATTATTACATGACTAAGAAAATCTGGAGCTTTAAGAGGCAGTAACAAGTATTTAAGACAAAGAGGATGTGCTGGTTTGCTTCTGAAGAGGAAAATAGCCTAAACTCAGCAGGATATGGAGGAAAGACTGCCTGCTCTTCCATTTGAACATTCCTCTGAGATGGCGTGATCCAAAAATGTATGGACTACAGAACCCTCACGTTAGTATGCTGCTCCTGAGGGTCAAACATTGGGAAGCTGGAGGCTTTCCAAAGCTGCAACTGAAACAACACACTGGCTGCATCAAATGACAGAAAGGAGCCTTCACAGCTCTCTAGGAAAGTACCCCAAATATACAGATACAACACATGGTTATGAGCCAAACGACCAGGGTAAGATCCATGATGATAGAAGTGGTTTCAACAATCTAAGCATGCCGTCTTCCACCTAAAAATATAGAAATGAATTCCTGACTTTGGGGTAACAGATGTTTACAGCCAGGGCAGTAGCAGCCTACCGAACAACACTTTGAGAGGCAAAGACACCTGGCTCAAACACAACACCTGGAATTGTTCATTTCTGCATTCTTTTGAAGTCTTGCAATGTCAACACCTGGTCAGAGATGGCAACGAGAAACGAGCTTTCTCAAAATATACAAACAGGTGAAATAAAAATAGTTTCTGTTCCGACATTCTTTTAGCAGTACAAATATGCGACCCAGGTGACACTGATTAGTAATAATAATGTTGTATCTTGTTAGTCTAGCCCAATTATGGGAGAGGGGATCACAGAACTTCTCTCTCCATTAAAGCATTATGACTCTTCCAGGCTGTTTAGGGAAAACAATCAGCCCCGAGGGAGTGGGTCCCCTCAGACCAGACCTTGGGTTATTTTGGAAAAACTCTCAGGTAGACACGACGCTTCCCTGTCAGTATCCAATATCATCAACGTCACTAGGAGCCTTACTGTAAACCTGACAACAATTAAGCTACAAAGGCCGTTACGTTGTTTAGGATAAACGTGTATTTAACGATTGATTAACAAGCTAGCTGAAGCTAATGTTAATATCTGACAGAAGCTTCAGGTCAGACCCTGAGCTGTAGTGGTTAAATAACAAGCCAGAATGTTCCACATGTATTATGTTCAAATTAAAACCGACAACTCTCGATGTTTCTACCGAATGAATGTGTATTTCTTTCTCTCTCTGTAACGTTAAGAGTGAGCGGAGCAGACAACCAACAAATTAACCAGAAAACAGCTGAATATTTTAACATCTTACCTGCTCATATCGGTGACTCGTCCTCCGTCTCAACAATTTACCTCCCAGCCGGTTTGACATGCAACAGAAAGCCGCTACACTCCCCGGGCCTCGGCACCAATAAATGAGGTAACAGGGATGTGTTTAGGAAATTGCCAACGCGTCTTCCGGAACCAACGTAAGTCCTTTCACAGACGTACGTGCTGACGTAATTTCACGTAACGCAGAAACTGGGAGCTGAAAGAGGCCACGCCTTTTTACATTCCTCTTTCCATCATGATGTGGTTCAATATGTGTGGGTGTTGTTTTGTTTGGTTTCTTATAGTGACAAAAACAGACTGTAGTCTTTGCTTGAGTCACTTATAACAATATGTTTGCGTTTTTTCTCCATTTGGGTGTAAATATGTAGTAATAATTAGCCTAGTGAACTAGACCAATTCTTGCTTTGCAGAGTTTATATATTCACATATATAGGATGGCTTGCCAGGCTAAATAATAATAGCTAATGTAAAATAATGTATGCTGATAATTAACTTTTTATTGAAACAGATTCGAGTTTTTAAGAATTTCTTTAGTTATCTAATTTTTTTCAGTTGTGTTTTAAATAAAGTATAGTGACACAAATGTGCTCTATCACACTGATCAGCCAGTTAACGGGGTTTTCTAATTTTTAGAAAACAAAGGGACACTTTCCTGATGTAAAATTTATTTACTGTCTTACTTTTTTATTTATAATGAAAATGCATTTATTCATTTTTCAAATTTTTGTTTTTTAAACTGCAATTTAACCAGGAAACTCTCACTGACTTCAAATAAACCCTTTTCAAGATAGTTCCCACCAATAGCCCTAAAACAATTTTAAACACAATTATAAACATAAAAGCAACATTGACTAAACTAATTTAATACTCTAAATCGAGGCCAAAGAGCACATTTTTGTCCATGCCCTGAAACGAACTGGAAAAATAGTTAAACAAAATTAAGGGGATATAAATGTTAGATTTACACCATCACGTAAGCCATTATTATTATTATTATTATTACTATTATTATTATTATTATTATTATTATTAACAATAATAATTTTCACTGCAAATGTGATTTCAGAGGGTGTTGCAGAGCAGAACTTTATGACAAGTACTTGTTTAAAAAAGTTAATATAAAATCCAGAATTATTATTTTAAAAATTGTTAATTTTTTCATAATTGATGTTGTTTCTTCTTGGAAACTCGATTTTCTATTTTTACTAATGCTTTAATTGATGAAGGTTACAATAATAGTCTACTGCCTTTGTGTATTTACCTGTATTATTTTTTCCTACTCTCTAAGTGTATGTGCTGCCTTAACGAGTGAATTTCCCCATGTGCATTGTAAAACCTAACAGCATATCATAATAAACAAAGTGAGTTCAAATAACTTATTTCCCTGAAAAAGTTGCTGTAACCTTCTATGAAGTATAACTTACTCAAAAGTGAAAAACTTTTAGCAGTACAATTATGCGACCCATATATACTGTCTATATACATACATACATACATACATACATACATACATACATACATATATATATATATACAATAGGCAGACATACAGATAATACAACAGCACACACAACACATGTCACAGCACAAGACATTCGTGATGAAGTATTTCATTGATATTATTAAGTTCCTATAACTTGTATGATTTAAACTTGTGAATTAAAGTTTCCTAATTTGATTTGATGTGGTAAAAGTTTATTAAAGAGACATGTTCAAGTTAAAATAACTTAATTTAAACATTTTACACTAATATTTTTAAATAACCTTATGAAAACACTTGACATCAGTGGAGAAAAACAATGGTTTAAGTTAAGTAAACACAGCAGAAGTAATGCATAAAATTGATTTAAACATGTTAATTAAATATATTTAATTTCAGTTAACTCAAATAAATGAATTTTCAGAACTTTAAACGACACAAGGCAATTGGTTTCCTCAATTCATTTGAGTTGAACATACTCGGCAGGTTTTACATGGGATCAATAAAGTCTATTCTATTCTATTCTATTCTATTCTATTCTTATTTATGCATGAAGGGCCTTCTGGACAATGTGGTGAAAAAAGTTTTTGAATATGTTTCTTAACCACACGGTGGCGCACCCATCCTTTAATAATGATTCTAAAACTTCATTTTGTACTCTGTAAACGAAACTCTTAATATTTCCACACCAACATTTCATTTCAAAGCCTGACACGTTTATTTAAGACATCACAAACCAGGCTCCTGGACATTTTGTAAAACATTATTTTCTGGCTGAATATTAAACAATATAATAAAAAAAATATAACTCGTTCAAATCAAAGTGCACATCATCTTTATTGCAAAGGACAGACATTTATTTGGAATCAAACATGCTTTTTAGTTATTGTTTTGTCACCTTAAAAAGAGCAAGTGGTTGATGAAATAAGAACCTAGAAATCAGAAATGGATCCATAGCAGCGCTGCTGTCAGGTGGCTGGCCCTGTTTTACAGGACTCTCCTGCCTCCTCCCTGCGACACAGATAGACAAAGCTAATGAGGAAAAGAGAGCTGACAGAACATCGGTTTGGAGTTTTTCTGCAGTTCAGCGTCAAATCCACTCAGCTCTTTATGGCACTCAGTAATGATGACAGCCAAGAGGACGCAGAGGAGTGCCCCGTGTGCTATGAGAGTCTTTCTGGCAGCGAGCGGACCCTGAGCTGCGGCCATGTGTTCTGTCACGACTGCCTGGTGAAAACGCTGGTCAGCATTCACAGTAACGGGAACATCAGGGACACGATCGTTTGCCCCATCTGCCGACATCTGACATTCATCAAGAGGCAGAAGGAAGCGCTGGTGACAAACAAGAATCCAGATGAAGGACAGACCCTGGAGGTGCCTCTTCCTCTGAGACCGCAGCTCCAGAGCGCACAGCCAGTCTCCAGGTTCCAGCGTGGAGTTAACTGGATGGTCCACGGCTTTAGGAGCGTGTTTCAGCGGATCCGTCCCGTTAGGTTAATCCGCCCCAGCCAGAACGCATGTCAGATCTTCATCATCAGCGCGCAGGGGCGACCTATGGCTGAGGAAGACGCGCTGGATGTTGTGGTGACTGTGGTTCACCCTCAGCGCAGGAGGAGACGCAGGATTTGCACAACAGCGCGCTGCTTGCTCACTTTGCTTTCGGCTTTTACTTTACTGGCACTAGTGGCTGCGACTTTACCCTGGATTTTATTGGCTTGACCTTCTGAGGATATCCGGACTGAAGTGCCAAGTGGAAATATTCAGAAGACTTTTAAAGAAATTGTATTTCCACAAACATATTGAGATGATTTGACATGTTAAACGAGACTATTAAAATGTGACGTCAGGTAGTTGTAATTGTGTCTGGCCATTTTTTGGCCCACAAGTCACCTTGAACACACTGAAGTACACGAGGATCAGTTCTTCTGCACAAACTTGGGATTATGTCACTACTGTTCTGGTGTGTTCACTGATGTCTCTAGGCTGCAAAACACACATTTGTGGCAAAACTGCACTCAACTACAGTTTTGCAATAGTTTTGGAAATTAAATTAACATTTTGCATAAATCAATTTTAATTAAGAAGAAAAAATGAGTATAAAATATGAATCAGATTAAAGGAGGAAACATTAAAAGAGAACTGTGTTAAACTCTCTGGCAGCACCTCATCTGTAAAACGGTGTAAAGAGAGCAGCTTTCAAATAATTGATGCTCCCATGGCAGTCTAAAGGACAGGAACTGCTGTCTGATTGCTGTAAGGAGACACTGCAAGACTGATTAGATTACCTCAAGACCGATCAGTTGTTTAAATGTTTACAGCTGTGTCTGGTACTGGAAAAGTTGGGTTAACTGTGGTAGAAATAAAAAGAACCAGGTCAGAGTAACTTGCAGTTGGAACTTTTTTCAGTTTTGCTGTGTGTGTCACCATATTCCTCTCACACACAAAAACACACCTTGGATCTTGTGGTGATTCTTCAGGCATCCAGCTGGACCAGTTCCACAAGTCACACACCTGAACTGACTTCTGTTTTTGAACAATAACTGGTTTCTTCACTTGGCAATGATTTCCTCTCAACTTGTCAGACTAACGCTCTTGAATTCTCAAGTTTTATGTCCAAGAATTTTCCCATTTTTGATGAAGAAAGTTTATGATACGAATGAAAAACTGGGTGAACCAGATGTTCCCGACTCACCTGTATTGTTTATAAATGGTAACATGAAGTACAACCAAAGGAGCAGATAAAGAAATTCATTGAGATTTTCTTTTTGCCATATTTTAAAAAGAAACAAGTTAAAAAGTGTAAAAAATTGCATTCTGTTGACAATTTACAGATTCACTGATTTCTGTAAAATGACAATGCGAAGTAAAAATCACACAACTGTGCAAAAATATCATAAAGTCATTCCAGATTTCTGAATATTTTGCTTCAAAAAAGAAAAAAACTGTCTGAATATTTGTTCAGAGTTTCAAAGATTAATTTAAATTTAGATTTCTAATCCAGTAGTTGTTTATTGTCTGATGCTTTAAAAAATATTTACTTATTCAGGTCGATTTGAATCTGACAAACATTTTCTCAGACATAAAGCAATGACCCATCTGTAAAAAGAGAGTGGTTTAAAACGTGTTTATAGAGCTATACTGATGTCTTCTGCTGCCTTCAGATTCTGTACACTTCCCTTGCCATCGTGGTCCAAACAGTGGCGCCCCCAAGGGTATGGCCACCTCTAGTAAATGGCTGGCCACCCCAGGGGAGACCAGTGTTCTTAATAAATCATGCTAATGTTCACTCAAACCATACATTAATCTTCAAGACATAAATGTAAAACCCAATAAAATATACAATGAGTAAATAATTAATCAGAATAAAAAAATGTATATGTTTCTGCTGCTCAACATTTTCAAAAAAAGTTTATATCTCCAAAGTTTTTTGTGAAGTCAGCAACAGGCAAATAGAAAAATAAAAAAAATAAAATTTGAAATAAAATTTAAAATAACTGAAATGTAATTTTCTGAAATGTTTGTATTTCTCAATTTTGAGTTAAGTGTTTTGGATGCATATTTTTTTTAATTAAAAAGAATAAATGAGCATGCAATGCATCGCCACAGGCTAAACTCTCCCAGAGTTACCACAAGGACCAATTTGGTGTGCCACCCCAAAATGTTCTCTGGCCCTATCTAGGCCACCATTATCAAATATTTTCTGGGGGTGCCTCTGGGTCCAAAATGGCAATAAGATCTAGAAAATATCTGTATTTGTATTTTAAAAGTCAATCCTATTTTATTCAAAAATTGTGTGAATATCAGTTGTTCTTTTTTTTGGTGCAGAAAGAACGCATCCATTCAGTGGACACCAACTTTTTTATTCCAACATAGCTGTTATGTTTGCTGTACTAAAGTCAATTTTTATTAATAGGTACTCCTAACTATTTTAAATTGTCACAATAAACCTGTACAGCTCAAGAAGAAAATATATCTTGCTATATTTTGACAAAATGAGGAAGCATCGTGTTATGGGTTGTGATCCTCCCCATCTTCCTCTTTAGATACCTTATCATCCTCTAAATCAGTCGGGCTTGTTGAAGATTTAAAAACAGAACAAAAAGAGCTCAACTCTACGCGTTTGGCTTCAGCGCAAACAGCAATGAGGGTTCTTTGTGGAAACATTAATAAATGAGGCACTATATCTGTTTTAACTCAACTTGAGCAAGGCATAAAAACAAGAAACAAAACTACAATAGGCAAGTGAGATTCTTAAAAATGTAAAGTTTAATATATATATATTTATTTATTTCTGACATTCTGGTAAGGATTGCAGGTAAGCGTCACAGTGCACACTGTGTTTCCACTTTTTATGCTAAGCAGAGGATGAAGGGTTGGGCATGATGGGCTTGACAAGCGTCAGATTTAGTTTTACACATCGGCTGTGAAAGCAGAAGGAGGCTGTACATCCACAGGCAACCTCCACTCCTCCTCTATATTGCTCTTAATCCCTCAAAAGACCATGTAACCCACATTATCTTGATTCCACCTACTCCTCTTACAGTTCCTAAAAAGATAGTGACCGACACAAAACATGGATTATTAAAAGACTATCTAAGTGCATGCATGACACTTTTAGTATTTTGTCTGATTTAAACCCCTTTGGACACCAAATGTAAATAAACTGGGCTTCATTTTGGAGCAAAATACTTATTGATAATGTGAGTTAGGAAATAGGCCTAAAGATTTTAAAAAGCTTGATTAAAAACTATATAACATCTGGTGCAAAAGGTTGCTCCGTCTGGAAAATCTGTAGCAGAAGTTAGATATGTGACAAAAATCACATCTCACATTTTTAGGGAGGGATCTGATGGAGTTTTCTTTTGAGCAGCATAAGAATCACACCCACAATAAATAAGAATGCATGCTTCTAGGTGGCTGCAAGCTCCAGTTAAGATGCACAAAATGCATTAGAGTCCTGATGCCATGACAACAGTCCCCAAAACGAACCTCAGTTAAACACTAACTCACGTTTTCCTCGTTGCTTATGTCAGTCATGGTTACTGACACCACCAACATCTGTGTGTAAATGTAATGATGCAGCACACACACACACACACACACACACACAAAAACTCTTTGCATACATTAATTATGCCTATAGTTCCAGGATCACAACCAGAGTGAGGGCACTTGCAATTGTTCTAGAATTACCACAACTATCAATATAATCAACACCACCAAAGTCTTCAAACATGAACACACACTGAGGCATACTACAGATCACTGCTGGAGAAAGATGATTTTCCTTTTGATTCACGCATAAAACAAATATTTAAAAAAGCTTAGCAGTGAAATCAATGGCTTTTTTCTGGAGGTTTATAAAAGGAGACTGAGGTGGGTGAGTGAACACTGTAATCGCACTTTCATTGACAACATTACTTTTTCTTAATAAAACGTGAAACAGCAGCATGTGTCAGTGGGTAAATTTGAGAAATTATTCTAGAATAAAAAAAATAAACACAATTGTGTTTAAATTTGAAGCAAATCAGTCCAGGGATGTAGGTTTAGATTTGTCCAAAAGGGGGCAGGCTAACTGGATTCTTTTACAAACTTGAACATTAGTGTGCATTTGAGTTCTAACGGGGCTGAAGTCAAATCTCTGCTGATTCTGAGCAGAATAAATTAAATTCTGCATGTCTGCTGCAGCTTCATAGTGCCAAAGAGAAAAATCACAAATCTACAGTACACCTGCTCATTGTGTGCATGGACAAAAATAACATCAAACCTTTTTTAATCATTAC
This sequence comes from Aphyosemion australe, assembly GCA_006937985.1. Classification (NCBI taxonomy): domain Eukaryota; kingdom Metazoa; phylum Chordata; class Actinopteri; order Cyprinodontiformes; family Nothobranchiidae; genus Aphyosemion; species Aphyosemion australe. The sequence goes on along the minus strand of SSNS01000016.1, from coordinate 2,586,192 downwards.
AATTTCTACACGATAAATATCAGCACATATATTATCATCATAATATGTTCAAGATACGCATTTTACATATATTCTTCTCATTTTTATACACATCAGTTTTATGTACAGTCTTCGTATTTACACTCGGGGGTCAAAGGTCAATTAAACCTGAAGCACTTGAAACAAAGTCATAAGAAATGATCATATGAACTTAAAGGCAGTGTAGTCTTCCATCCATTGTCTGCAACACTAAATGTACTCAGAGGTTCAAAGTAAAAAGCAGCACAGCCACGCCGAGGCCCTTGATCTGAAGCAGGTCGATCATGCAAAAACACCACGAGTCTTTCTTCCAAACGCAATAACAAGACACAAGTACAAAAGCTTAAATTACAATAACATTCTTCTTCTTATATGCTGGTACAGTATAAAGTGAGTTTAAATGATTTTTACCAAAACTAAACTAAACCCTGGCAACAATGAGAAGCAGTTTGGGGAGTGAGGCTATAAAAATAAAAGTCATTTCAATGTTTCATCCTGCATGCAAACCCTCATTTTTAAAGGGCCCAGCATGTTCCTACTGTGTGCAAAGTTGAATACCCTGTGAGCAATAAAAGCCGACTCTACGCTCTCACTTTGTGTCTCTGTTTCAACCTGAGCATAGGATTATCTCCAAACCGTGTCAGGCTCTGAGTTTCCTAAAGCAAAACCTGTACAACTTGTGAATATCATATTGCAATTTGATTGCATGTTATAAGGCAAATAAAGAAAAAAAAACATAAATTAGAGCACTGCATTAGAAAACAAAATACTGACAAAGCAACACAAAATAAAAAGAGCAAAAATCAGACAGTGAAAGAAAATCTTTTGATGTAATACTTATCTATATTCCAGTCTTTCCTCATAAAGGCAACTGTTCATCCACTATGGCATTTTGGTGTTTTTATTTTATTTGTGGTCACATTAATGTAATCTATAGCGAGCAGCTGTGCAAGAAAAGTTTCTTTGCAGCTTGTAGCAGATGTGAAGGAGAGTTTATAATCCAGTTTCAGATGGGCACTGTTGAGGCCAGTTGGTGTTTCCATGGCAACAGGTAAAAGCATGTATAACCCCAAGGGTTGCTGGTAAATGATGCCTCGGGGTCATAGGTCATAGAATGGTGCTCTGGGGCTCCTCCTCAGACACGGCGTCCCCCTCTGGAGAGTCAATCACTGCCATGGACCTCCTGCAGGGGGCGCCGCTGAACTCGTCGATGAGGCTGTCCAGATTGACATTGATGGAGGGGATTTCATAATTGAAGATATCTAATGGCGAGCATGATGGGAAAGGTGGGAATGATGAGCAGAAAAGGTATTGGTGAGCAAACAGGAAGAGGAAGGGGAGGGGCAAATGATCATGAAAATGAGGCGTAGAAATGAAAGAGAGCAGAAGTAATGTTAATCGTTTCTTGTCTGAACTCGCGGTGAGTGGCATATGACCTCAGTAAAAGTATCATTAGATTACAAGTGCTTCACATTCTACACAGGGATGTTTCCTCAGTGCGATATCATCCATACCAACAAACATGGCAGGCTGTTAAGTGTTGCACGTCACAGCTTTTTGTCTTTTGGCAAAACAGCAACAAATATTTGATCAGATTAAATACAACAACAGGTCAAATCGACTACACAATGACACGTTGCACGTCTACAACAATGGCTGGATAAACCAACACAAAGGCAACACAATGCATGTGGAACTCTGTGGAGATAAAATGGCACCTAGACACCAAGTGGCTTAAAGTAACAATGGGAATCTCAAGAGGACTGCTTGTAGTAGTTATAGAAACTATGGATATTCTAGTGTGTTGCACTATTTACTGGAAGTCACAGGTCCAAACAGACTGATGACTACTCCTGTGTAGAAATGAGATGGAATGTGGCAGAAGAGGGGGCGGGGTTACGATAAAGCAATGGACCTGCCAAAGGAAGAGTTACCTGTGGACCCCTGAGAAAAGAGGGGGATGTCTGCCAGCATGACGCTGAGAAAAGGGAATAAACGGAACAAGGAGGGAGCTTAAGATGGACTTTTGTAAGCGATGGTTACTGCAATGTAAGTGCAGTGTGGTGCACTCTGGGAAATCCCTAAGCCATGCATTTTCTGGTAGAATTATAATTCCAAGATGATAAAAGAAAAAATACATTCTGATTGAGAGTCATAGCCGAGTGTGGTTGATGCAGGCTGCAGGAGACCCCAGAGGCATCCACAGTTTGAGGCCAGGCAGTGAGATGGAGTGCATGGGGCGGGGGCGGTCTGGCTTACCCTAAAAGTCCCCCTCACACTTAGCCCACACTGATTCCCTGGCCTCACACAGCTGCAAAGTACACAATAGTAGCAAGGGGGGACAAGAGAATGATAAATATAACAAAGTAAAAGAATGACTGGTATATTTTTACAGAACACCTCATCATTAGAACATCACTCTGTAGATAAAATGTGGGGGTTTTCTGGTTTACGTTTCCACGCCTGCTCACAGTAAGCCTCTGACCTATCTCTGCCGCATGGGGGTCTGGGTAACACAGATAAACAGAGAGCACATGATGAATCTAATGGCAACTTCCAAACAAGCAGGACGAGCTATGCTTGTCTGATGTTTCCACACGTTACCCAGAAACATCATCACAGAACACAAGCGATGAATACATAAGTCAGATCTGCTCGCTACACAAAATTGCTAATAGCTACTTTGGATCAGCTTCTAAGAGGCAACGCTTTTCATTCAATACATTCACTTGGGATGAGATAGTTAAGGCGACAAGTGTCTTCTGTGTCTACAGTCCTACAGGGTCCTACACTCGTCCACCGTCTCCATTGGACAGAGCCACAGCGAGTCTGAGAGAGGGCCGCTGCAGCCCCACCTGAGGTGGTGGCGGGGATGATGTTGCCATGGGCTGATGTTTACCTGTAGACATGCTCTCTCCAGGAGACAGTCCGTCCAGGAGGCCCTGCTCCAGTGGCTGGGGAACCGGGGGGACGGCCGGGCCTGAGATCCCCGGGGGCACCGTGGGCGGCTGAGGAGGGGGCAGGCTCGGCCTCTGCCTGGGCTTAGGAGCAGGCCGTGACTTGGTGAGAGTTCCAGTCAGGGAGGGTGGGGATGATAGAGAATGGGGTGCCCCAAGTGGAGTCTGCCCCGGGGAGGATGGGGGTACTTGCCCTGGAGGGCAGGTTAGTCCGTAAGGGGATGGGGTGCTAGGAGGAGTAGGGGAAAGGCTGACCGGAGATGGCTGACCTGTGGACTGGTCGGACATCCCTCCTGACTGACCGTAAGGAACTTTTGGAGGTACGGGGGCCAACTTCTTGGAACCTATAAACACATAAACCAGTCATACTACTGCGTCCCTTCGAAATACCATTTCAATGTTAGGACAGAGGAGTACTGACCTTTGCGAAGGGTGTGTGGACTCTGATCTGTGGAGAGAGGGGAATGGCTGCTGCTCTGAGGGCTGCTGCTGGGGGGCACTGTTGGACTTGCCACCTGGATGGCTTTGTGTCCAATCACAGGGGAAAGCTCTTTACTCTTGAATGAACTGAAAAACAGGCAGGCATTATCATATGGACCTCTCATTACCTCTGTACTACTACAGTCACTACCACCATCATCACCATCACGTCTGATTGTTACTCTGTGATAATAATCACTAATACACACATTAGTTCTGAAATCAAGAATATTAAAATAAATAAATATAGAAGCATTAAATCTAACAAGTCAACTCCACTGAGTCAGGAAATTTGAAAGATGTTTATACTTTTAAAACGTTTAAATTATTTTTAATGACATAAAAATATTTATCATCATCATGGAAGGTTAGAAAAAACATCCACATGGTTGAGTAACACAAAACAAGGAAAAGCATGTGTGAATTAATCCGTTCTTCAAGGGTTCATAAAAGCACTAAAGTGAAGCAGTTTGTAAACTTTAGAAAGTCCCTAACAGCACATCTTGAGCTCATTAGATCAAGAGGACCTGGCTGCAGCAAAATGGCGGAAATTACGTCACTTCCACCGGTAGTTATTGTTTGAACCCGGAAGTCACGTGACCTAAAGTCATGTCGTCATTTTTTCCACAATTCTTTATTGAAAGTTATGAAAAACGTATACAAACATATTCTAGAAATGGAAAGAGCTTTGAAATAAAGTTTCTGTTTTTATCTGTATCCAAACTGGATCAAACGTTTAATAGTTTTTGCAGCTGATGATTGTTTCTTTTATATTCAAATTTAGAGCAGAAACACTTTGAATCATTGATGTATGACCCTCAATAACAACAGACAGATGACTGAGTGGTTTACAGTAAGTTGATAACTATGACGGAATAAAAATGGTCAATGTTTTAGTCAAGAGTGATTGTTCTTTTAACATAAAAATTAATATTAATATTGTTGTATTTGTTTTAAAACATCCAAGATAATGACCTGTACAATCCTAGTTTACCTGCTACTGGTACCAGTCTGTTAATTACAGCAACGCAGAGCTATAGTTTGTACAATATGATATTATACAATGGTGATACATATGTTGTACAACGCCAAAACTGATATTGTTAGAACACTAAAACAATCACGTTATGTCATATCATTTTATTTTTATTTTGCATGGGTGACAGCTCTGTTTCCATAGTTAAAAGGATAGTTACCATTAGCTTAGCAGCTAAACTAATCATTCTATAGAAAAACTCAGCGGAGAAACAGCAACTCATGTCACCTTTTAGATATGCTACGATTATAGAATGCATCTTTGAAAATATATCACTTATAAATTAGAAAATAATAACCTGTCACTTACATTCATTTTAACCATCACAACACACGCTGACAAACAAAGAACTTCCGGTTAAACGATCCTTTCTGCAGGGTGACATAGATTCCAGGGCAACGCCATGCACTAGAGTTGTAATAACGATGCTTCGAGAATCGATTTAAAATCGGTGCAAACTAGTTCAAATATCCATTATTGTAGAAAAAAAGAAAATCGATTCACAACGGGCTGCCAGAGACATAAATGCAGATGACATTCAAAATAAATAAAACCTTTTTTGAGCATAAAAACATATGTGATCATTTCCATATCATCTTTAATTACCGCTATTACTTTGTTCAGTGTTAAATTTTATTAGTAAGACAATAGAAAGTAACTGAAATTCATTTTGTTGTGAAAAATCAGAATTGTGAACTTAAAATCTGCAATCAAATCGTGGCATGAGTGAATCATTACATCCCTACCATGCTCGTAACTTTAGGTCATGTGACTTATGGGGTCAAACAATCATGACAATGGTGACTGGAGGTGGAGTCAGCATTTTGCTGCAGCCAGGTGCCTCTCCAATAGATTATTGTCAAAACTTATTACAGAACGGTCTCAACCCAACAACGGTTGAGATTCAGATGCATGCTATTGCACACCACCTGGTACAGATGACCACAAATTATTGATGAAACATTTAAAAGATGTATGAACATAAAAAAACATGTTACAAAAGTTATACAGGTGCTGGTCATAAAATTAGATTATCATGACAAAGTTGATTTATTTCAGTAATTCCATTCAAAAAGTGAAACATGTGTATTAGATTCCTTCATCATACACACACTGATATATTTCAAATGTTTATTTCTTTTAATGTTGATGATTATAACTGACAACTAATGAAAATCCCACATTCAGTATCTCAGAATATTAGAATATCAATTAAAGGCTGAATATGGAACACCAACACAAAGCGACATCTAGTGTGTGGAGGTTGTAGTTGCAACAACAGCTTACCTATCCATGAGAAAATTCACCATTTCCGCATGCATTTTGATGCTGTGAAACTTTTTCATTTGGGTCTATCTGTTGTAGACTTCACCTAAACTCACTCTGGTTTTAGATCTTTTATGGTCGCTCCTCTTCTGAGAAGGATAACATCTTCTGGGCTCAGAAGCAGCTGCTTGTCTTGCCGAGTCCGCCATTTTCCACAGTGCCAGCCTCGCTGTGCCGAGCGGACTGTTTACCATATTTAGCAACTGGCAATGGTGCCCTCTATTGGCTGGTAGATGTAAACATAAACCCAGTGTCGTGCTCGTCAAAATAAATATTTGATTATTTTTTAATGAAAATATAGCTTTTAAAGAAATACTGTACCTTCATTCTGCACACCTCTAAACGCCCTGTGGAGGTATTATTTTTTTAAAATATAGCTTTTTATTAAATTGTTTCATATTGAACCCTAAAGACCAATGCAAAAAAGGATTTTTAGAAATGTTGGCCAACTGAAAAGTATGAACATGAAAGCTATGAGCATGTTCAGCACTCAATATTTAGTTGGTGCTCCTTTGGTCTGAATTACTGCAGCAATGGGGCGTGGCATGGAGTTCATCAGTCTGTGGCACTGCTCAGGTTATGAGAGCCACGTTGCTCTGATAGTGGCCTTCAGCTCTTCTGAATTGTTGGGTCTGGCGTATTGCATCTTCCTCTTCACAATAGCCCATATATGTTCTATGGAGTTAAGGTCAGGTGAGTTTGCTGGCCAATCAAGAACAGGGATACCATGGTCCTTAAACCAGGTACTGGTAGCTTTGGCACTGTGTGCAGGAGCCAAGTCCTGTTGGAAAATGAAATCTGCATCTCCATAAAGTTGGTCAGCAGCAGGAAGCAGGAAGTGCTCTAAAACTTCCTGGTAGACGACTGCGTTGACCTTGGACCTCAGAAAACACAATGGACCAACACCAGCAGATGACATGGCACCCCAAACCATCACTGACTGTGGAAACTTTACACTGGACCTCAAGCAACGTGGTTTCTGTACCTCTCCTCTCTTCCTCCAGACTCTGGGACCTTGACTTCCAAAGGAAATGCAGAATTTACTTTCATCAGAAAACATAACTTTGGACCACTCAGCAGCAGTCCAGTCCTTTTTGTCTTTAGCCCAGGGGAGACGCTTCTGACGCTGTCTCTTGTTCAAGAGTAGCTTGACACAAGGAATGCGACAGCTGAAACCATGTCTTGCATATGTCTGCGTGGTGGTTCTTGAAGCACTGACTCCAGCTGCAGTCCACTCTTGGTGACTCTCCTCCACATTTATGAATGGGTTTTGTTTCACAATCCTCTCCAGGGTGCAGTTATCTCTATTGCTTGTACACTTTTTTCTACCACATCTTGTCCTTCCCTTCACCTCTCTATTAATGTGCTTGGACACAGAGCTCTGTGAACAGCCAGCCTCTTTAGCAATGACCTTTTGTGTCTTGCCCTCCTTGTGCAAGGTGTCAATGGTCGTCTTCTGGACGACTGTCAAGTCAGCAGTCTCCCCCATGATTGTGTAGCCTACAGAACTAGACTGAGAGACCATTTAAAGGCTTTTGCAGGTGTTTTGAGTTAATTAGCTAATTAGAGTGTGGCACCAGGGGTCTGCAATGTTCAACCTTTTCACAATATTCTAATATTCTAAGATACTGAATTTGGGATTTTCATTAGTTGTCAGTTATAATCATCAAAATAATAAAAATAAACATTAGAAATATATCAGTCTGTGTGTAATGAATGAGTATAATATACAAGTTTCACTTTTTGAATGCAATTACTGAAATAAATCAACTTTGTCACGATATTCTAATTTTATGACCTGCACCTGTATATAAACACTGATTTAAATGGTAATGGGACAGAATGGAAGCTTATTTATACAGTTCAGGATTTTTCAAACTATCTGGATGCTTTAGAGACTTAGGAACAAAATCTGCAACAATAAAAAAACACATTTTAAAAATCAATTACTAGAATTTGTCTATTCATAAAAAAAAATATAAATATTTGCAAAATTTTTTCATCTTTGGTCAGAACTGAAATTAATATTTAACCTTATGGCCCAAACTGACCCAAACTGTTGGGCCACCACCAATCATTAAAGGTTTTTTACTTCACCAAATATGTTTTAATGTTTAGTTTCAGCAACTTTATTTTCCTTTGCTTCAATACATTATTTATTCACCCTGTGTTAGTAAATCTAATTTAAATAGACATTCAAGTATTTTATTTTATTTTTTGGATAATTAAGCTAATCATGTTATCTAGAATAAACCTCTATTGTCCAGCAGACTAGTTGCTTTTGCTAGTGTAACATTAAACTGGTTGGAGTTTGGAGATGGAGAGTTTTTGTCCTGAAGTGAGCTCAGAGGAGAGTCTTGAAGCTTCCAAATCACAAGAAAGAGCTGCAAGTTGATGTGAGAAACACCCGTTATGATTTACACTGTCCTGTGTGGTTGTAACACTGATGACCTTATGAGTCACAAAAGTGTCAAAAGCCATTCAAACTTTGAATTTTATCTTGATGACAATATTCTAAACAGTAGTTACTAGTTCACATACTTTATGGCAAACCTAAACGTGTAAAAATACATTTCCTATGTGTGATTACTAATAACAAAAACTGCATCAAACCCATTTGCTGCATTTCCTGTGTTTATAGAGTTTTAAACATCAGCATCAAACTGCAAAAGCCATTATCAGCTTTGGTTGCTATGGTAACCCGCGTCACAGAAAACATCACTGTTACAGAATCTCAGGTATGTCATTTGAAAGGGGAGGTAAAACGAAGCACAAAGCACACATGAGCCAGCGAACTAGAGGAGGAAAGCAGCTGCCCCTCTGTGATGCTTCCATGGCGGCCGTAGGTGTGTTGTATTTACCTAGTCAGCCTGGGGGGTCCTCTCTCTCGGGCACATGGACAGGCAGCCCACGGTGGGGGCGGGGGCATGGATGAAGGGAGGCTAGGGGGGTTGCCAAGGGTCTGGTCATGGCGAGTTAGAACCAGCGGGGTTTTAACATAAAGCGGCGAAGCATTAGCATCAGGTGGGGGGGCGTGGGACATGTCACCAGGTGGGCTGTGCTTGGGGAAGTGCAGACAGCTAGGTTTGGGGTTTGAATTGATATCGAGTGATGAGGAAGAGGAGGAGGAAGAGGAGGAAGGGGGTGGGGCAGGGGGAGTGAAGCCAGACCAGCGCATTGGTGGTGGGGGTGAGGCTGGGGGCTGGGACTCGGGACCTGGTGCCACAGGGCGAGCGCAGGGCAGGGGTTTGGGATAGAAGTGGTGGGGGGCGGTGTGGCACGAGGAGCTGGGGTAAGGAGGGGGTGGCCGGTCCTCCCCTGAGAGTGGGTGGGCATGAGAGGTGTCCGGCCGATTGAGCGGCACGTTGTCTGAGCTGCAGATATTAAGAGAACAGACAGCACAAATAAAACAGCTCTGGAGGCTGAAACGCATAGGAGCCATAAAGAAGACGCTGTTCTCATGGTTTGGGTGTTAGTGGGTTAGTTGGTTTGTAGCCAAAAAAAGAAAAATTAAAATAAAATAAAAAATGCATTTTTGGGGAAGTTGGTGGGCACCAAGCTTAGCACACAGTCAGCCTAGTGCAAATGCAAATACAAGCACAAAGAAAATGCAAAGAAAATTGTGGGATTTTTGCCAAAGGAAAAGAAAATACAGTGTGTAGGACTTCCTCTGTGACCACCTTGTGTCTGCACACTGCATAGAGCTCTGAGGATCATTCTCTTTAGCCATAGTGTTGATCTGGAGATTACAATATTATCAAGCTGTCCCCTCTTTGCTGGAAACCGTCCTATATGAGTTTGTTTGAATCCCAGGTCCTGCAGTCAGCCCAGGGCAGTGTGGAACAGACACAAAACCCTTTCAACGGCTGAAAGAGCCACAGGAAATGAGGGGAAGCCAGCCAAGCCAGATTAAATTTTGTCTGCCACACTTCCAGAATTGGTCCATGAGGTGATTGTTCATGTGTCTGAATGTCATAATGGAATAAAAAAATGTTGAAATCTGCTTAACAAAGAAAAAGATGAAAGCTGAGAAAGCCAAGCGGACGGTGAGATGTTGGATGTATTAGCATGCTTGCAAAGACTTGCAGGCAAAAGCTTGTAATGAATCTTTAAATAACACAACTTCATAATAACTAACAACAATCACCACTCACATGGACAACATCACAACACTCTAGCTTCAGGATCAAGAGATACATAAAGTAAAATTATAATAATAATAAAATTAGATACAAAAACATAAATAAACACCACAGAGGCTTTGCTGATTAATGGAAAGATGGGGTAACATGATCGAGGACGTTGGTCAAAGGAATTTGGTGATGGCGATGATGGTGATGATTGTAAGAATGATCAAGAGTGCATGAGTGAAGAATATGGGATCAGTGTTTCCATGCCAACTTACCAAACCCTTTCCCTTTCGGCCAGCGGTGGTGTCGAGGACGGAGAGGTGAGTTCCCCGAGCTGCTCGGGGATGAGTGTGTCTGCAGGAGAGCCGGGTCCTTGCATGCCTGGAGGGGTGGAGCAAGTCTTGCGTGCCAATGTGGACGAACCTTTGCGAGAAACCCAGGAGGTATCCATCACCCGGACGCCCATACTGGAGAAAAGCAAACGTCTTGAGTTACTTACGATGATGTCAATGTGAATATGAGGAATGATGTGTTGGGAAAAGAAGAGGGAAAAGGCATGATACGATACCTTTGTATCTTCCTAATGCTGCGTTAGTAGGGGAGAAGAGAGGCAAAATGGATGTGAGGACACAAGGGATACAGATATGGTTCACAAGATCAGATTGAAAGACTTCAGTCACTCATTGTTTAAGATGGAGGGATGAAATAGTATGGCATGGATGAAAAGAGGGCACCTGTGTGAACTTGGAGGCTATTAAACTTTTTTATATTAAATCACATTTAAGGTGCTTCCTTTCCAAGCTGCTGTCTTTGAAGCCCAAATCACCACAGCATTGGATCAATATCTAATACTGCAACCTTTGTGTTAATCTAAAGCGAGCAGGGTTTAGTTTCCTCCTGAAAATGTTTTTCATCAGCTGGACGAGTGACTCAGGCCAGGTGACGCACTACCAGACTCTGGCTGTGGGAGGATAAGAAGATGAGTTTAGGAAAATATTTCTTGAGGGAAAAAAATGGAGCAACTACCAGCCTTACATTAGAGGCCTGTTGCCATGGAGACGATGCCACTCAAGCAATTCATCCTCCTCTTCATGAATTATAACAAGGGCATTTTTATGTTGGAGAATGAACAGAGACGAAAAACTACAAATGCATAAAAATGAGATTGGATGATGCGTAAATTATCCACGAAGATTTTCAACATCTTAATTTATGTCAGCGGTGTGAGAAGTGGCGTGGGCGATGAGAGGGAGTGAGATGTGTAAGGAGAGTGGGAGGCGGGAAAAATCATACCCGTCTTTTTTGTAAAACTCCAGCATCATGTTGTCAGTGGCGACGCTCAGTGGGCGTCGGCTCTGGTCGTGCTGCTGCTGCTTGCGATCTGATTGGTCCATATCTGGTGAGGGCATGGAGCTGTAGTTGGAGTTGTGGTTGGTGTGGATCGGACTTCCGTAGCTGCCTGTCAGGTTGAACTCAATGTCTGTAGCAGAGGAATGCATGACATCAGCAAAGTGTAGCGTGTTTATTAGTGTGTTAAAAAAAAATCTAAATTCACCAGATTAAATTATAGCATCCAGAGCTTTACAATTCTTCTAATTCATAGGAATATTATGCCTACCCCCAGGAAAGAACCAGTCGGCATGCTGAATGATGGGCTCAATGATCCCGACTATCTGAAGGGAAACAGTAGTCATCATCTCTGTCATGTTCCTGAAAAAAAAAGATAAATGAGCAACAGTAAAATTAACTTCTTTAACTTACTAATCAAATCTAGAGGTCTTTTTCACACTTTTTTCTACTTTTTATAAATTTCCAGAATTGCCAAATGCAAGACATTTGACTTTGCTGCTGTTTGGGCTGCAAGTAGCAGAATAATGATATCATTTGTGTTAAACTGACAAAGATGTAGAGGTGTATAAGATAAAGTCTGCACAAAGTGCTTTGAGACTGGAGGTTTTATAAGAGTATGAAACACAGTTATGTCAGCTATGCTTGCAGTGGAAACCTGCTTACGCATCACTTTTATGTCTCTGTGAAAAAGTTTTATTAAATACAAAAGTAAATGGTGATGGAATACATACGGTTCTGTGTGTGTCCACAGCAAGTTAGGTCCAAGAACAATGGCGATGTTACCGGGAGTCATCTTGTTTGAGTCTTGATATTCACTCAGCTTTGCTAAAAATTTGATCAGGTATCTGTAAGATAGAATGAAACGTGAATTTTTACACTGACACTCTCTTTAGTAAAGGGGTTGCTTAAGTTTTGGAGTCCACATCTTAATCACATGTGAGTATGACAGTAAAGCTATTAGAAATAAAAAAGTCATTAATGTCAGGTGGTTTAAATCAGTGTTTCCCAACCCTGGTCCTCAGGGACCACTGTCCTGCATGTTTTCCATGTTGCCCTTTCAAACACCAGTGTTTCCCTGCTGCCACACACCTGACTTAAATGAATGAGTGATTAACAGGCATCTGCAGCATGTGATCCTCCTGATGAGGCGATCTAAATCAGGTGTGCTGAAGCAGAGACATGGAAAACTTGCAGGCCAACACTGGTTTAAATGTTGCTTCAGTAGTGAATAACTGTAGATAAAACAATGCTTTGCTGCATTTTTTGTCGATAATGTTAAAGTAAGGTTCGAGGGTTTATCCAATTTCTTTCCCTGTTGTTGAGCTGCGCTCAGGTCAGCTGATCCACCGGTCTGACCCACCGCGGTGCGCACCGGCAGCACGGAGCGAGAGAGAGACACCTAACATCCTTTTTTTGGAGGGGCGGGCGGTTCTGAGCTGGTTCCGACCCAGAGAGGGGGGGGGGGAGCTGATTTCAGACCAGTCATTTTTACTAAATGGGAGAAACAGATAAAATTGCAGAGGGGAATTTGTTCAAACTAAATCACAGGAGATGTCCAAACTGTTTGGAAGCCTGTGTATTAAAAAACAAACGGCATTTAAGGTAAGTAGCGCTCAGGGGTGGACTGGCCCATCTGGCATTCTGGCATCGTCCAGACGGGTTGCATACCTCGGTGGGCTGCTTAATATGGGCCGGTCCAACTAACAGCCAGAGGTCACATGATCCATTTTCCCTTCATTTTTATTTTTAAAATAATAATAATAATAAACATTCAATAAAAGAGTTAAATTTCCATTTATTTTTAATTAGTATTCAGTCCAAACAAGCTGAACAGAGTGCCCCAGTAACATATAAACAATGTAATTAAACAATTTCACTTAAATTAGGAACATTTCACTGGCTGCAGCCCAAACGCACATTCCTTCTGCTCCTGCATAAACCTGAACTGGTCACCTGCATAACCTCCATAATCAAATGTCTCTAGGGAGCTTGCTGAAGAGGCTATAGTCATGATGTTCTGGACTTTGGCCTCAGACAGACTCATGACTGTTTAAATGTTTTAAACGGAGAACAACTGGCCTCCACCCAGCCAGCTGAGAAGGAAATCTGTTTAAATGTAACCTTCCTTCCAACATGATTGAGACAGACTGTGATTATTTCTCAGTAAAATTCTTACTTATTGTACCTTTAAGTCTGAAAGCGGCAGAACCTTTTTCATGTTTGCATTTAAAACCTACAGCTGCAGTTATTTTTCATTTTATTAGGCAAGAAAAGCTACCTGGAAATGTTCAGTACTGCAAAACTGTCATTGCACTTGTGCATCTATTCAGCTGAATAAACAGAAAACCAGAAGAAGCAACTGACCTGAAATTATTTAAGTTGTCTGTGGGGAGTTTTTCACAAACTGCCATCAGTGCTTGTAGTCTCTTGTCCATATCTTGGATGCTGCAGAAATATTATTAATAAAATGGTTCATTTTGTTCCACTTTCTTGTAAATGTCACCAGTTTTCACACTGGCAGCCATATTATAAAACCTCTGAGCCACAGATCCTTTTTTTCATCATAGCTGACGGGATAATTTAAGAATTATTTTAAATGAGAGAACAGGAACTCACTTAGAGGCCTGAATCCATTCTTCATAAAGTTCAGTGGTCATTAATGGCTCGGGGAGTTCACGGAGGTACGATTTCAGGGCCCCTGTGTGAGAAAAACAAGGCAAAGATTATAAAGAAAAAGAAAAGAAAAACTGGTCATCTTTTCTATGAGAGGGCTGCTTTCTCTCCTCAAGGTATATGCAAGGCCATGCCCCACATCTTCTCTACCCTCCAGCAGCCCCTTTAGTACAGCTGCCAGTTTCAGCTAGCTCAACAGAGCTATCATGCTAATACTGAGCATGCAGGGAGGAGAAAAGAGCTTAGAACAGAGCTGATGAAGAGTCTATGTTGCATAAACTGATAGTGTTTTCTAAGTGTAATATGCATGTGTGGGTGTAATTCACCTGCGATGGCGTGCGGGTCGGAGGAGTACTCCTGCACATCAAGAACTCCACAATCAAGGGAGGCTTTTAGCTTCTTTAGCTTGGAGGCCGATGGAGCCACTCTGAAGAGGCCCTGCAGACCCCACATACATCATGTAGTTAACAGTAATCACTGGTTTTAACATGAACTTTGCATTTGACTCGGAGAGGTGAGAATCAGCACAACATACTGCTGAAAGTGCAGTTAACTAAGCGCATCCTTCTGCATGCAAGAAACAAAACAGCAAAAATATGAGCACCTGGCCTGCAATGCTTAAGTGATTCATGTGTTTGTGCAGAGTACCTCCTCTTGCATGCCACACTCCAACAGCATGGTAACACAAGCTTCGATGGGAAAGGCAATCTCTCTTCCACTAATGTTCAGGTGTTCCTCCAGAGACTTGCCAAATGATGGCTTCTCCACCCACGCCTCTGCAACACAAAATAGCATCAAGAATCACACACCGATACAATAAAAGCCCACGCGCCACATCTGCCATCGCTCTTAGGAGGATTTTAGAAGATCCTTGAATTTTTAATGCCATTTGCAGAGCTATTAAGACAATATGATGCTGAAAGATTCTGTTGCAATCAAGAAGCTTGAGTAAGTTTTTGCATGACACTTCTGAATAGTTCAGCTTTTCCATGAGGCTTCAGGTGATGAAGTAGTGCAGATCTGTAGTCACACAGCTCCACACGCAGTGCATGACTCACCTTGGTGAGCTTTAATCTGGGGCAGGACACTGTGAAGAATTTCTAATGACTTCCTGTGATACTCTGCCTGCGTTTCTATCAGCTACAGAGGGAAGAGGGAGACAGTTAGAACAATCTACAACAGAGGCACAACAGACACATTTTGGTCATGTTTGCACTATAATTTTCCAGAATTCATTTACTTACTGCCTGGAAGTAGTTTGCATAGTCTATTTCTTTGGCCACAAAATTGTACATGTCTGCTGATAACTGATCCTGAAAAATAAAGTGGAAGAAAGTGACAGAGTGATCCATTTGTGTCTGATAAAGCCACAGTGTTCATAAATCAAAGGGAGAGCCGTAACACAGAGGAGGAAATGTGTGATTGGCTCTGGCTGGTGACTTACTCTACAAATCTCCATCCTATTGGCTGCCTCCTCCATCTCCTCTCTTAGGGACTCAGACTTGGTGCCGGGCTGCATTGTGCTTGGGTGGCTGGATGACTTAGACGACTGCTGATATCTGTGGGGGTGAAAACACAACTCCTAATGTGAATAGGTCCTGTTTTTGCACAAATATTTCAAAGATGTAAATGCAAACAGCTTTCACCTTGCTCGTGCTGAGTCCATGTCCAACACCAGTTTAGCTAAGTGTTTTCTCTGTTTCTGGATGTTGGGAATGTCCACCTACAAAACACAATATCTAAATATGCAGCTCTGCAATTCTGCCATATACAGAGCACATTATTAGTGGTGTGGTGCCATCTTACTTCTGCAAGCACATAGAGAGGCTCCACCACATCTCTCTCTGTCTGGAGCTCAAACTGAAGCAGCTCCTGAGCCAACTTCTCTTCTGTCTCTCCACAAAGCTTCAGCATCTTTCTGTTTGGTGAAACAGCAATGAAATTCAAGAAAAGGATTCGTTTGGAGAATAAATTGATCATTAAAGTGTACGACTCTCTTTACCCCAGGAGCGAGTCATCCCCCAACACTGCAGCTCCCTCCTCCATGCATTGTGCCAAGATTGTGAGCGGAAGTTTTTTCTGACAGCAGAATGAAATGTTACTAAAACATCACAGACATGTATCACGTTGCTTTGTGTCACTTCTTGGTGGCTAGAGAGGAAGAGTGACAGGTACTCACAGATGGCGACTTGACAGATCTCTTCTCCGTGTCAGTCCCCTGCTGCCCCTGCAGGCAACCAGTCAGCTTCTTGTGAGTGCTGTGGGTCACCTGCTTGACCAGATCCAGACGCTTCTCTACCTGTACAAGCACACCGCAAAATAAAACACACAAATCAGCTGTCAAAGACCAAACCCTGTCCAAACGGCAAATAAATCCAGCCAGCATGTTTTGTTTAATGATTGTGAAATTAAAGCACAAAACATTTGAACCCCTTGGACCTCTACACGGTTGTTCATATAATTCCTTCAGTTGGAGTGAACACAAGCAACGATTACTACCAGTGCAATATATAGCCTCTAAATTATTTCACAATCTGTCAAGGAAATTTAGTAAATTTCCTTGAGCGTGAGCTTGTGATGAGTTCGTATGTTTTTACCGCTCAGGCGGTGCACAGCAGGCGAAATGCATATCAACGATGGACTGGACTAGAATATTTGACGTAACACTGGAGCGCAAAGGTGCGGGTTTCACAGATCAACAGGAGAGGGAGAGGGGAACACAGTGAGAGAAATATGGAGGGGCCAGACTGAATGATAGTAAAGGTTTTTAGCAAAACTGCAGGAAAGTGTGGGTGTTTAACCTCCTCATCACAGGTACGACGCCCATGCAACTTAGCAATGTTCCTGAGATGGACGAAGGAAGAGCGAACAAGAGAACTGACATGAGAATCCAGGGTGAGAGCTGGGTCAAAGGTCACACCAAAGTTCCTGACAGAGGGTTTGGTGTGAGAAGCAAGCTGACCAAGAGAGTCTCTGACTTTGGGAACCAGCTTGTCTGGGGCACAGATGAGGATCTCAGTCTTCACTCAGCTGTAGAAAGTTCCCAGCCATCCAGGTTTTAATAGAGTCTAAGCAGGTGTGCAAGCTGAGCTAGCCGCCCCACACACAACCTCACCTGTAGAAGATCGTCACTCAACACCTCGGTTTTCTCTGCCCTGTAGAGATAAAAGTCAGAAACAGGTGATTAAGGCTAAAAAAAAAAACAACAAGCAAATACATATTAGAAGATACTAGCTAATGGACTGTGAAGTTCATAAGAGGGAACTTAGACACAATTTATAATAGCGTTACAAATTTCAGCATATTGACATTAAGGGTATTTTTATACCCTTTTAAAATTAATGTCTGCCTAAAAGTTATAAATATATTTGACCTGTTGTTGGAAGCTTCCTGAACAACCTCTGTTTGAGGAAAAGGAGTTTACATCCTACAGGACTAAAGAGCAGCACAGCTAAGACTAAAGTTGTTTATTCATACAGAATATTAGGATTATTTATAAGTGTAAAGATTTGTGAGAGACTGGAGTTGTTTACCCCTTGATGCCAAATCTACTGGGTTTGCAGCCCCTAGTCTAAAGTTTCTTAGACCTCTATCTCTTTAATGGGATTAGTAAATTCCTCAAACGTCTGCTTCATTCATTTATGTGCACGTTTTCTTGTGGAAGATCTAATTACTGCAAGAGATGAGTTCCAATTATATTGTATTACTAATATTGTATATTTCCCTAATAAAATGTTTTCATTAATTATATAATTGTTTCATTGTCATTAGCCTATAAATAGGCCTTAAAGCCATACTATGCAACTTTTTCATATTTTTAAATCATGTTCTTGAGCCAGTTTGTGCTAAAATGACCCTTTACAGGGTTAATGAAATGTCACTCAGACCCCCACTGCCCTCTATGGCCAGAATACCGCACTTCAGAGTGCTGGTGCGGTTCCTGTTGTCACTTACATTGTTTATGCTAAGCTAAACCTAATGGAATACTGTCAGATAGGTGAATGTCTGGACTGGTTACAAAATGCTTTTTCCTCACTTATCTAACTCTGGGGAATATGGCAACAGACTAAACTGCACTAGAGTTAATGTGGCAGTAATAGATTTAGGTCATGGCTGAGCTCAAACAAGCCCAGTAAGATGTAAATAAAAGACAAGTGATCTACAGCAGGTGATTATTTATATATATATATATATATATATATATATATATATATATATATATATATATATATATATATATATATATATATATATATATATATATATATATATATATATATATATATATATATATATAAAAGATACGCAACATATTTTCTTATGTTTACGATGATACACATCCCTTATTATAATGACCTCAGAAATTGTGTGCAAGGGTTTTCATAGCTCACAAACACAAAATACACACATTAAAGCCACCAACTGAATATTCCTGACAAGAACTTCAGCTAAGCTCTGAAAGCGAGGGCTGAACAGCAGTGCAGATGAAGCAGACAAAGCTACTCAGTCGGAGAAGTGAATGAGCCATTAGCTTTGAAAAGAGCTAAGCACTGGAAGTCACATATACATGAAGCCAGCTCAGTTAGGACACAATGCAATTTAAGACCTCAGTCCCTTTTCTGCAAAGCTGCACCTATCAGAGCTCAACATGCTTTTAAAAGCCACCAAGAAAAGAAATCAGCAAAGATGTCTGATTGTGATCTGAAATTCAACCAACTCAGATGTCTGCTGCACACATGCACCTGTGATTCATTTAAGAGAATAACAGCACTTCCTCTGTGGAAAGGGGTGAGACACTAGGCAGTGTTCCACCTGTGTACCCCCACAGCATCCACCCAGCAGAACGCATACTTTCACTGCACTTCCACTTCCTGTCTGCACAAACTCTTCCTGTGATTGTGCCCCACTGTGCCAGTCTCACTGGCAAATGAAGTTTGTGGATTTATGTTTACCAAACAAATGGAAAATACCTTGATTTGTTCTCCTATTATTCATGTACAAGACAAAAATAAAACCAAAGTACGTAAATGAAATGCTGCTTTTCTGATTCATTATGCCATGAAATATAGCTCTGTAGATATAGATGAAACATGTTTATCCTGAGTAGAAACATTAAAGCTACGATGGCAAATTTGGAAAACAAATTAGCTTAAAACATTTTGTTTTCATGCCTCTTAACAACGTTCTAACATAGTATAGCTATAAATAAATAAATAATAAAGTGGTTCTCTTGCATTTGTCTAAAACCTTTGGACTGAAAGCAACTATCGGACCATGAGGTTGTTGGTCTCACCGAACCGCCGCACTTCCCTGGGTCCTCCATTCATCACACACTCACACATTTATCAACAGAACACCACTGGTGTGAGAGGTTCTCCGCTCAATAACATCAGAGAAGGAGAAACAGCCGGCTGCTACCACTTCAACTTTAGGACAAACTACCAGAGTCCCAAAGAGAAAAACACCATCAGTCACAACAACAAGTCACGGACAGCAAGAGATGTTTGGACCTAGAAAACAGTGACTGGTGTTTAGCGCTATCTCGTTTTCTCTGGTAACGTGGGTTTCTGGTTCCAGCAGAAGCGTCTCAGGGAAGATGCCCGAGGGGAGGGGTGAGGGTTCTGTGACCGTGTTTGTGTTTAAAACCTAGCTTGTTTGCAGATTCGTTATAACAGCTTTAAATATAATATACTGTGAATGTATTAAAATCTTGTTCCCAGTGCCAAGATGAAGACCTGGAGCCATGGGAACTGGGTCAAACCAGTGCACCCTAATCACAGCTCTGCTCACAGAGCTGAGGAGGGAAAATGCAGGAAATGCTTGTCTACATGAAATAAAGAGAAAGTGATTGAAAATCAAAAACGATTTCTGGCACAATTAGCAAGAACAGGTGCAATCCCAGATTGCTGATTACACGACAAAAAAAAAAACAAAAAAACACAGAGCAGTCCAAAAATGTTTGGCATAATTTATATATTTCACCAGTTTAACAATCTCTAAAACACATTTCCCACAAAACTCTTCAGCTGGGCCATGCAATGTGTTTAATGAGCCATAACACAAACCTAGGTCTTAGCACGGCTAACATGTTAGCTCTGGATGAAATTCAGACAGGAGAGTTAAAAGATTGAACAGTTAGTTAATTGCATTTGACATTTAAAATAGAGGAAGGGAGCTAAGAAGTGATTACTTCTCTATCACTGCTGATGTCATTAAACATCAAAAAGATTACACTTTCAAAAGAAAAGCTGTCCAATTTAATGAGCATGTTTGTCTACAGACTTTGGCGTTTCCTCTTACTAAGAAAGAATCACAGAATCAGCGTCTCAGGACACAGATTAAAAAGCAACAACAAGAATAGACCATTTGGAGGTGTTCTAAAGACCACGATGTGAAGCTGCAGAGTAAGGGATGCTTTTGAGCTGAGGAGTGATTTTCCTCTCAGCAAACAAGTGTGCAGATTGAGTCCTGGGAGGAAAGTAAACACGTGGGAGAGTTGGCAGCCATGTAGGCGGTGTGCTCATGGAGAGGGAGAAAGACGTTGCCAGGTTTGTACCAACCATCTGCCACAGCGCAGGCATTCCTTTACCTAGAGCTAAGCAGGCACCCAAAAACAAACATGTGCACGGACATCCTTAAACACAAGGAGGGAGGAGCTTATGTCAAATAGCAGAAAGTTTGCATCAACTTGTAGATTTAACTGACATATACAATAGCTGTCGCAGGTTTCCTATGTCAGACCTGGTGAATTAGATCAAAATAACAGAGATCAAGTGGAAGATTTTGAATATCTACGTTTCCATGTCTGGTGACAGCATTTTTTTATTATTCTTTATTTAACCAGGAAGGTCCCACTGAGATTAAATTTCATGACATTTAAATTCCAAAGTGTTCCCTAAATAACCAGCTGCACATTATATATGAAACTTATCTAATATCACAGATCTTGAGCTATGCTAATACAGGCCAGCTGCCCCCTCTGCCCCCCAGCACTGCACATGGTAATGAAAGCCTGAATAATTCAAGCAGACGTCCTCAAAAATATGAGCAAAATAACGTCTGTGCTCACAAACATATCACGTTGGTTACAAGCCAACTGTCGGAGGTTGACGGCTGATTGAATTGAAAGGAAAGTGGTTGTGCTCTTCTTTGCTCACAATGCTACTGTTACTAAAAAAGGCGACTGCTCTGATTCCTGGGAGAACTATGTTAGACGCACAGTCCTGTGCTGCTCAGAGAATAGCAGAATGGTGGCCGTGGGCCTCAGCAGGGCACCACATGGCCCCAAGTGCTGGCATGAGACCCACAGCATGTTCTCGCTCGAGATGCTTTCAAAATATTTCTCCACCGAAAGCCTTTTGTTTTAAGCCGATCACTGGCGTGAAACTAAAGGCCCGCTCCTGGTTTCCTCCCTTTTGACAAAGCAGGAGGCATGGGGGTGGGGGGGCGGGATGGGATACGAGGCTACTAAAACAGAGAAACCCACTTACTGTAGCTGTCCAGCAAACTAGGTCACAGTTCTGTCAAGTATGCAAGAATAAATGTGAGGGGAGTGAACTCACACATGCACATCAGCATGCAGCTCGCACACGGAATGTACACACGTCAGAGGGAGTGAAAGCCTGCAGACTTCTGTAATCTCGCTCTGGAAAATAAATCAGTCACTTATCTTTAGATCTACTTTTTACAATACTATTTAAATGTGCTTTGTGCTGGTAATTCACTTAAATCTGTCCAAATTCATACACACTCCGCCAGAAAGCCTCAGACTGACCACGAAGCAAACCAAAACGACAAATGCTTATAAAATAAAGATGCCGTATGTCAAATCGAGCCTTTCGTCATTGGCAACTCTGCAAATCTCTTCACCACTTGGAAAATTTAACATGTGAATTGACAAAAACAACCGTGATGAAACAGCTGACACCAAACGAGCGTTTCTAGGCAACCAGAGCAAATGAAGGAATCTGCAATTCCTATATGAGCAGATAGAGGAAGATTATCTTTTAGAATGAATAAAATAGAAGAAAAATAACAAAAAATGCTCTAAAAATGGTGGAAAGATGTAAACTAAACAGGAAACGTAATAATGAATTAATGCTTCCTGTTTTTGACCAGTTTGTGAATGGAAGGAAGTATGCATGTTGACAGGGAGTCACCCGTCTTCTTAGTGGTTATTTCTAACAACAATGCCGCTCTAGCATTTTTATTTATAGCCTTCATGACTGTTAGCTGTACTGAATGCACAGTAAAGGTATTTTTAACATCATTGAGTATTCAAAGATCATTAAAACCTGCTTGATGTTTGACATCTCGAGTTACATTACGTTCATTAGCTACATTTCAGGCAGGTCATGTGATTTCTTCCTGTTGTTATGAGCACCCACGACACACCTGTAGGTTAGATCAAATGCATATTCATAACCATCAAAACCACCATAAATTGTTGCAATGCAGTTTTGTTCATATATAAATGACAGCAGAATTAAGGTTGTGTTGCAGGCTCTTCTGAAGAAATTCCTTCACAGCAACATCAAGGAAGAGAATTGGGGCTTTTGTCTGATATGACATCATTTCTCTTTTGTTGGCCGAATCAAATAACAATAGCTCTTTATCACCACTATCCTCTGTAGTATGCTGTCTCTGAAAGGCACGGATGGCCTTATTGAAGGTTCATCAACATATTAGCACCAAATGGCATGTGGCAACACCAGCTACAGCTGCTGCACCACATGATGCCTTTCAAGTCAACACTGAGACGGCAGGTTTTGGAGTCTTATTTCCTGATATTTGGCATTTAATTAAGTTTTCTGCATGCCAACTTAAATGTGTGAAAGCTGAAATGTGATGCATTCAAACACTGCATCAGAACAAAACCAGAAACCCAGAGTGACACAACACAGGGGAGAAACAAAAGCATCCACAGCCCACAAATGGCTGCTGTTTTCTGATAATTGGACTGTAGAGCAGTGAGCTATATAGCCTACCCTAAAGGCACAGGCAGAAAGAAAGCATTTATCATGAGCATCCTTCAGCTGCAGGATGGGAAGAATGGAAGACATAAGAGCAACACTCGCGCTCAATTGTTCTGATTTTTCTGCTTTTCTGCTGAAAATGTGCAACGATTATGCAGAAATAGCAACTTCATGCTCCACTTAGAAAGGAAAATGTTTTATAGTTAAAAAATACTTGTCACATTGATGTTTTTGCAGTCTAATAATGAAAGAGATGCTTTATTGGCAGTGTGGGGTTGTAAAAGATTTGTTCACTCCAAATAAGCTGACTTGTCTAAATGTCTCAAGAAGAAATGACCACTGTCCTGCATGTTTTAGATGCTTTCTTGTTTTAGATTCAAGCAAATGAATGATTAACAGGTTTCTGCAGAACTGGGAAGGTAATCTAACCATTCAAATCAGTTTTTTTAGAACAAGGAAACATCTAACATATTTAGGATTATTGTACTGAAAGCCTGGATTCATTTACAGTTTTTCTCAATTGCTAAAACACTAAACCCTGTTGTCTGAACCAAATGCTCAGTTGCTTGAACCCATTGATTGAATCAATCACTCTATTGGCAAAACACATTTTCATTGTGATGCACCTGTGCTGCATAATGGTGAGCACAGGTGACAGACGTCAATCACAAGTAAAGCACAGGTTTCACCACTTGAACACAACTAAAAATTGATCACGCTGATGATGTGAGGGATCATGCACAGTGCTTCATCCTTATAGATGTATTCATGGGGTCTTTCCATTGCATCCAGTTGAAAACCCTTCTGTAGAAACAGATCTAGTTTTGTAAGTGATACAGAAAAAGTGATTTAGGCCACTACAGTATATCACTATGTAATCAACATTGAATGTAATCAACGATTAAAATGTGATTAATCGCATTTTAATCGTTCAAGAAAATTTTCCCCGACAGCAATTTTTTAAAATGAAAAATAATGAGACAGAGAATCAAACAATAGTCAATTTTAAGCTATTTTAAACTAGTTTAAGTACATTTTGATAATGGTATTGTCTTCAAAATAATAATAATAATAATAATAATAGAGACTGAAATGGGGCTGCACAGTGGTGCAGTGGTTAGTTCAGTTGCCTTGCAGCAAGAAGGTTCTGGGTTCACATCCCGGCCTGGGGTCTTTCTGCATGGAGTTTGCATGTTCTCCCTGTGCATGCGTGGGTTCTCTCCGGGTACTCCGGCTTCCTCCCACAGTCCAAAAACCTGACTGTCAGGTTGATTGGTCTCTCTAAATTGTCCTTAAGTGTGTGTGGTTGTTTGTCCTGTGTGTCTCTGTGTTGCCCTGTGATGGACTGGCATCCTGTCCAGGGTGTACCCCGCCTGTTTGCCCAATGACTGCTGGAGATAGGCACCAGCCCCCCGCGACCCTGCTCGGATAAGCGGTTACGGAAAATGGATGGATGGATGGAGACTGAAATGAAGGCAAAAACACATGAAGAAAAATTTCCCACCCCTAATATTTACGTTAATCTAAAATAATTAAACATTGTGAGGAGTTCTAAAAATTAGCGGGTGATGGTGGCAGAGGAGTTAAGTGCCCGCCCCATGACTGGAGGGTTGCAGGTTTGAGCCCCGCTCTCAGTCTGTCGCAGTTGTTTTCCTTGGGTAAGACACTTCACTTTTCTTGTCTGCTGGTGGTCAGAGGGACCTCACTTCTGTCAATGTGCCTCAGGGAACTACTAGTGTGTGAATTTGTGTGTGTGTGTGTGTGTGTGTGTGTGTGTGCGTGCGTGCGTGGGTGGGTGGGTGAATGACTGGTTGTGTTGTAAAGCGCCTTGGGGAGTCATAGAACCCTAGAAGGTGCTCTATAAATACAGGTCAGAGGGAATAAAATAAAATCCTTACAGGTGAATGCAGGGACTTAGCACTAGAAAGGCCATGGCAGCCATTCTGACCTTTTTTGCAATTTGCATGTTTAGTTATTTTACCAAATGAAAACATACAGCCTTGCTAGTCCCTGACTCTTACATAAAAAAAAAAAACGATTTCATGTTTATTGTGCAAAACACAAATGAAATAGTGATGTGACGTTCACGAACGAGCTGAATCCTTTGAACAGCTCTTCAAAGTGAACAAAGAGAGTCGAGTCTTGTCTTCCAGTAATGCCCCTTCCCCCGTCCCCACTCCCACAGATATTGGCGTAACGCAAAATCATGAAGAATTGTTGTTTTTTGTTTTTTCTATGGGTGTGGAAAGTTTTACTGTGGGTGACATCATCTACTCTGAGGATGTTGAAGACCTACTTTGGGCTGCGATGTGGGAATAGAGAAATGGGTCAAGAGAGAAGGAGGGTGAGAGTTGTCAGAACCAGTGTGATTTCAGTTGGTTCTTTGATTTGTAAGAACATTTTAAACTAGCGCTTTAGACGACTGCAAACACTAGAAAAATGACCAAATACAAAACCACTATACTGGGCTGCGCAGTGGCGCAGTGGTTAGCGCTGTTGCCTTGCAGCAAGGAGATCCTGGGTTCGCACCCTGGCCTGGAGTCTCTCTGCATGGAGCTTGCATGTTCTCCTTGTGCACACGTGGGCTCTCTCCAGGTACTCCAGCTTCCTCTCCCAGTCCAAAAATACGACTGTCAGGTTGATTGGTCTCTCTGAATTGTCCTTAGGTGTGAGTGTGTGTGTGCATGGTTGTTGGTCCTGTGTGTCTCTGTGACTGGCAACCTGTCCAGGGTGTACCCTGCCTGCATGCCCTAAGATTGCTGGAGATAGGCACCAGCCCCCGTGACCCTGCGTGGATAAGCGGGTACAGACAATGGATGGAGGATGGATGAATGGAAAGCCATTAAACCCTTCTGCCTTTCAGATCTATGCTCCTCTTTTTCCTCTCCTTAAGCACTTTGACACATTTGCTCAAACTACAGAGCACGTGGTTATCAGCAGCACACCTTCACTGTAAAGCCGCTGAGGTAATAGGTGAAGCTGGTGATCACATGACATGGAACTCACCCAAAGCTGCAGCAGCAGCAGGTTAGAAGAGCCAGAGATCTGCTGACACAGCACACCTGAACACCAACCCACCCCCTAGAAAGAAGACCTTTACCGCCTGTCACATATACAAGATGAAGGACTGTTAATGCAGGAAGACGTGAGACTGTTATGATCTGATGTGTGCTTCTTGTGTCTGTTCACTCACAAACCATCAATATTAAGAAAATGATATCGTTCTGAGACCATTATTCTTGTTATTAAATAATGAAATAATACTCTGAAGTGGTTTGAGAAGAGTGATGGTGAACTGCTGTTTAAACTCCACAGAGGCTGCTGAAGTTCAGAAAGGTCAAAGGGCCAAACCAGCAGAGGAATCCTGCTCCAGTCTTGAGACGTGTCAACCTTGAGTCAGCAAAACACAAAATCAAAGGCCTCTGGAATTCATGTGCATTTTTTAAAGTTATTCTGCAGACGGTTTGCAATCCTCGCATGTTAAAACCAGAACGTGGACAACAAGAAAAGTAAAATCATGTTCAGTCACAATAGAAGACTAAATCATAAACTAAAGGGCAGCAGAATTTTAGCCCGATTTTAATGTTTGTAGTGTGAATTCCTACATGAACATGCCTCATTAATCTGCACATACACACTCTTGTCCACCCACTGATTCCACACTTACAGCCTACTGCATGTGGGTGCAAAAACACACAGATCTGTGCATGCATTTAAAAAACATGCTCTCACTTTGTGATATGCATATGCACTCATTTTGAGGATAGAAAATGTAAGGGAATATTTTTTCTCTTCATGGTTACACATAATAAGGAAGAGCTTTTTAAACGTAGCCCTTAATTCAAACTTCTTTAGGATCTTTACCAAGAAAAGAGAAGGAAAGAGTCATCATAAACCTGTAAAATCGGATAAACAACTGCTGTCTGTCTTGGAAAAATATTTACGGACACAAATTCATTAAGGTAGAACATATTTGCAATGTAGAATTCATGTGTGATCATGTTTTGGTCCCAGATCTAGCTGCACCTTCCTCTGATTGTGTCCCATTTCAGACTGAACTTTTCTCTGATACAGTTTTCCATTCTGGACAAGCTGTAAAGTGATCTGCTAGAGAACTGACTTGATTTACCTTTTTACACATGCTCTCCTAAAAAAGGACATCTCTGATTGGTCAACTGATACATGGTTAGCAATTTACCAACCAAAATAGATTATGTGTGATTTAAAGAAGCATAAAATCCAAGACAACACTGATAAAGCTTCAGGATTTAAAGTAACACAATTTTTTTTTAATTTTAAGCTAGAGCTTTAACATTGATCTCAGTGATTGTTGGGTTAGAAACTTGACCAGTTTCATATTTGACACCACTCTGCAGCCCTCTACTGGCCAGATACTGCACTTGGCAGTTTTGCGGCGTGGGTAGGTGTCCTAGGGGGCGCTCTTTACCTGCTTATCAGCTGTTTGCTATTTTCCGTGCCGGTAGCTAATAAAAGGCTAGCAGTTACCATTTTCAGTTCGCTGACCATCAATAAAAACACAAGAAGAAAAATAAAAAGGAAGTTTGCTTTTTTTGTTGGCATCATGGTGAAGCCTGGAAGTAGAAGTCAGATAATTATGTCTTTGGAGGCGAAACAAAGAGCTAAAACCTGAGTGAAAATCGGCACAGCCTACACTCATTTGAGGGAGCTAAAGGAGGCTATAAAATCACGGGCTGATGGTGACCTGGCTTTGTTGCTACTGGACTTGTAAGTAATAATGTTTTTTGACCAACAGTGTGGATATTTTTAATTTGTGGCTTATTTAGTAAGATTTGGCTCGTGTTAGTGTTAGCTCATGTTAGCTTTAGCTTGTTGTTAGCGCTAGCTACACCAAGCTGCTGCATGGTTGTTTATGACAGTTGTAATTCCACTTTCATCCAGTAGGGTGGAGGAGAGGGAAACTGTTTAGTGTTCTGTTGAAGGACAGAACTAGTTTATTTTTAGGTGAACCTGGACTTTAAAGCAACATTCTGCAACTTTTACACCTTAAAATTATGCTTTTTTGTAAAGTTTTTGCATCATACTATTATCTATTATGTTCATTTTCATACCTGTGATAGTGTTGGGGGGTCCCACGTCTGTTTACTGCACTATACAGTTTTTGTGCTTCGGGTAGCGCCAGAAGTACTGACTGGGTGTCGTTTTACGGCAGATATGGCAAGCCAAAGGGCTAAAAAATTGCGTGTTCTAAAAGCGAGCATTATGTCCACCAAAACGCGCGTCTTGAACGAGCATTTTGGCGGACATAATGTGAGTTTAGAACGCGCATTTCTTTTATCCCTTTGGCTTGCCATAATTGTATAACGCAGACCCGTGGTTTAGCAGTGGCAGATTCACCAAAGAAAGCTAGAAATCCTTTATCAGAGGAATCTAGGAAAAGAAAAGAAGAGTGTCATAGAGCAAGAGCAAAGACCAGAGTTATTATTGGGCCGTCTTTTACTCGCTGGAGAGCTCTTTTAGAAAGAAAGGCATGAACTACAGACTCTGACCTAGCCGTGCTGCTAATGGCTAGGTAAATAATAAATGATTTCACCAGGGTTATTGTGTTTGGTGGGGCATAAAGTTGTTATACAGTCCTGATAAAACTATTTGTGGAAAAGTTTGTTTTCGTTGTTTTGCCTGACATTAGGAATGTAAACAGGCCTCTATGTCTGAGAGAGAGATTTAATGTTACGACAGTGACGTTACGCAGCAAGCCTCTAGAGGGCGACAGAGACCATATAACTGCAAAGTTGCAGAATGCTGCTTTAATGACCATCCAGGCACATAAACGCTACATGACATAAAGGAAGGAAAAGAATCAGACTGAGATGGTAAAGCTTTGACTCATCTATTCCTTTTTTAGGTTTGGCACTATTCAAGTCACCACAGGACCAGACAAAGTCTTGCCCTGATAATGAGTTCAGATCAAATTCAGTTTCACAAATCCTTTTTGAGATAATAAAAAGCTATGAGACGTGACAGAGCAGCAGAAGGATGGAAAATCTGACCAGTCTGTGTTGAATGGCCTAATCTTTGAATTCTGGCTGGTGCCTTTCTTTGCAGGGTTAGCATGTACTCATCATGCATGTGTGGGTTTTCCCAGGTACTCCTGTTTTCTGTCACAGACCAAAAACATGCATAATAAGTTAACTGACAATCCTAAATTGTCCCTAGGTGTCCTTGTGATGGACAGGAGACCTGTCCAGGGTGTCCCCCGCCTCTCGCCTGATGACTGCTGGAGTTAGACACCAGCTCACTGCGACCCTATGAGGGACAAGCAGTTTAGGGAATGAGTGAGCCTGTATAGGCACAGTGGATGATGCTTGTACAGGTCCTTCTCAAAAAATTAGCATATTGTGATAAAGTTCATTATTTTCTGTAATGTACTGATAAACATTAGACTTTCATATATTTTAGATTCATTACACACAACTGAAGTAGTTCAAGCCGTTTATTGGTTTAATATTGATGATTGTGGCATACAGCTCATGAAAACCCAAAATTCCTATCTCAAAAAATTAGCATATTCCAACCGACCAATAAAAGAAAAGTGTTTTTAATACAAAAAAGGTCAACCTTCAAATAATTATGTTCAGTTATGCACTCAATACTTGGTCGGGAATCCTTTTGCAGAAATGACTGCTTCAGTGCGGCGTGGCATGGAGGCAAACAGCCTGTGGCACTGCTGAGGTGTTATGGAGGCCCAGGATGCTTCGATAGCGGCCTTAAGCTCATCCAGAGTGTTGGGTCTTGCGTCTCTCAACTTTCTCTTCACAATATCCCACAGATTCTCTATGGGGTTCAGGTCAGGAGAGTTGGCAGGCCAATTGAGCACAGTAATACCATGGTCAGTAAACCATTTACCAGTGGTTTTGGCACTGTGAGCAGGTGCCAGGTCGTGCTGAAAAATGAAATCTTCATCTCCATAAAGCTTTTCAGCAGATGGAAGCATGAAGTGCTTCAAAATCTCCTGATAGCTAGCTGCATTGACCCTGCCCTTGATAAAACACAGTGGACCAACAGCAGCAGCTGACATGGCACCCCAGACCATCACTGACTGTGGGTACTTGACACTGGACTTCAGGCATTTTGGCATTTCCCTCTGCCCAGTCTTCCTCCAGACTCTGGCACCTTGATTTCCGAATGACATGTAAAATTTGCTTTCATCCGAAAAAAGTACTTTGGACCACTGAGCAACAGGCCAGTGCTGCTTCACTGTAGCCCAGGTCAGGCGCTTCTGCCGCTGTTTCTGGTTCAAAAGTGGCTTGACCAGGGGAATGCGGCACCTGTAGCCCATTTCCTGCACACGCCTGTACACGGTGGCTCTGGATGTCTTCACTCCGGACTCAGTCCACTGCTTCCGCAGGTCCACCAAGGTCTGGAATCGGTCCTTCTCCACAATCTTCCTCAGGGTCTGGTCACCTTTTCTCGTTGTTTTCTGCCACACTTTTTCCTTCCCACAGACTTCCCACTGAGGTGCCTTGATACAGCACTCTGGGAACAGCCTATTCCTTCAGAAATGTCTTTCTGTGTCTTACCCTCTTGCTTGAGGGTGTCAATGATGGCCTTCTGGACAGCAGTCAGGTCGCCAGTCTTACCCATGATTGCGGTTTTGAGTAATGAACCAGGCTGGGAGTTTTTAAAAGCCTCAGGAATCTTTTGCAGGTGATTAGAGTTAATTAGTTGATTCAGATGATTAGGTTAATAGCTCGTTTAGAGAACCTTTTCATGATATGCTAATTTTTTGAGATAGGAATTTTGAGTTTTCATGAGCTGTATGCCACAATCATCAACATTAAAACCAATAAACGGCTTGAACTACTTCAGTTGTGTGTAATGAATCTAAAATATATGAAAGTCTAATGTTTATCAGTACATTACAGAAAATAATGAACTTTATCACAATATGCTAATTTTTTGAGAAGGACCTGTAGCTGCAGAAGTGAACTAATATGGTCATAAGGCATCAATTAGTCAACTAGCAATTTTCTAGACAAATGAATAAAACTTTGAGTTGCTCCAGTTGACTTGTGCATTGTTTTGATAGTTACTAGTCAAATAGTAGGCAGAGTGAGTGTTGACTATTTAACATTTAACATTTGCTGCCTCTTGGCCAGGACTCCCTTGAAAATGAGGTTTTTAATCTCAATGGGACCTTCCTGGTTAAATAAAGAATAAATAAAAAAAATAAAAATAAATTTAGGAGTTTTGATGTCTTAGGAAACTTGTACAACACAGTTGTCTACTGGTTTGGGGCTTTGGGGTGTAGTGCTGCACTTCAGCTAACTAGTATAACTTTAACAGACACAAACCTAACCTAAACAGACACACAAAGGGGTGAACTGGCCATGTGGGTTCTGGAGAATCACCGAACAGCAGGTGGCCATACCGTTCAGCCACACACACTCCCTCACGTCCAACGGAAAAATTCCTTGGTTGAATTATTGTCCCAGTCCGTCCCAGATGTTATCAATAAGTGTAGTATCAAACTAGTCAAGTATAATTTTGCTTGGTATCAGAGACATTGAATGAATGCACAAATGACTTGCCATGGTCCACAAGCGCATGAATAATCCAACTTGGGGCTTTTGGGCTACTGAGATGCTGGCTGACAAGATAAATGCAATTACCAACTAACTGGATAAAAGTAGTCAACTAACGAGTCCCACTAGTGTTTTTATTCAACTAGTGCAGTAGTTTGTCTAACTATTGTAACCATATAGTGCAGTTCTGTGAACTAATAAAGCAAATGACATTTATGGATACCCAATAAATACACACCAGTGGCTTGCCCTTTTTCTGTTTAATAACAATAACAAATTTTCTTTTCTATTTTCTTTGAAGATATGAAGGACAAACGTGCCTTTAAAGAGGACCTAGACTACAAACCAACATTTTTGTTGTTGAATAAAGACAGCTTGGGTGGTCAAATGTAGCATACCAAAAAGTCAAAGCCGTGTGTGACCTACTTTTTATGTAAATTAGAAAGTTGAAAAAGGCGAGAGAAAAACTCCTGATCTTAGAAAGCCTTCCTTAACATGTCACAAGGTAGCCACTCCTGCTACACCTACATGTTCCAACCCACATCAGGCTCAGCAATATTTAAACGCTGGTCGCAGTAACGCTACCATAGAGTCACGGTAAGCCCAGTCTCTGTTAGCATGAGCTGTTAGCTTCAGCTAGCAACAGCCTTAGAGAGAAAAACAAGCACTCACCACTCAGGTTCCAGGATATACTGGTAAAATCCAGAATAGAAATGAATACCAGATAGACCCACAGCTTGTGGACTGGTCCGGTATTTTTCTTCCTTGTTCGTCTGCAACCCTTCTACAACTCTTATACAAGCAGCCTGTCGTTGCCGCACACTCATTCTTGACTCATCGCTTGAGTGGGGACTTTTGTTCTTTTCAGAAACTTTATTGAACAAACAGTATACAAAATTACAAAATGCATACAAAATTTAACACAGAACATGTGCCAGGGTGCAAAAATATCAAATAATTTATATGTGGTGCAAATACTAATTGTTTTTAAAGCCTTTTTGTTAGGGATGCACCGATTGATCGGTAACTGCTCGTAATCGGCCGATATTGGTGAAAAAACACGTGATCGGCAACTCCTTTCAGAGCCTTTCAGGGCCAATCATACCAGCCGATCACCTGGCTGTCACTTATATTTTGCGGCCGACAGAGAACCTGTGTGTAGCTGCAGCTTCACGCCTCCCTCGCCCGCATGCGCACAGCGGCAAATATGTAAAACTAACTTTTACTCAATCTTTGAGAGTGATGTAAACGAGCGGGGGAAGCTCTTTAAAAAGCGTCAACACAGCGAATTTAATAAGACTTTGAAAGAGCAAACTCTGAGAGAGTGAGGTGAGATTTCATGTCTCCCTGTAGAAATGAAAAGACACTCGGAGTCGGCGCGGCAGCAGTCAGACACAGACAGCTGCAGTAACCACTCGTCTGTGTGAGTGTGACCGTCCGAAAAATGGAAAGAAGTAGACAGATGGAAAGAAGTAGACAGATGCGTGTCAGCGACATATTTTGGAGCAATTTCTCCTCAATATCATCCAGATCGAGGCAAAAGGGTTACAGCAGGGGTGCCCAATCCTGGTCCTGGAGGGCCGCTATCCAGCAGGTTTTGTGGTTTCTCTGCTCAAACACACTTGATTCAGTGGTTGAATCACCTGTGCAGCAGCTCATCAAGCTCTGCAGAAGCCTGTTAATCACTTGCTAATTGAAATCAGGTGTGTTGAAGCAGAGTTACAACTAAAACCTGCTGGATACCGGCCCTCCAGGACCAGGATTGGGCACCCCTGGGTTACAGTATGCAGTGGAGGGATATATTAGTGTCGGCTCCACTGAGCAAAGCGTAGCAGGGAACAAGGAGTTGGGAGTTTGGGAGAAGGTCCGGCGTCCAGGGACGCGTGGATCCGAGGAGCGGTGGCGGCGATGCGGTGTCCCTGTGAGCTGTCAGATGATCTGAGCTGCAGGCAGCTCTAACGGAGAAAAGCTCGTGGCGCTCTGCATCGCTTCAGTTTATCATCTCAGCTGAGTCTGTTTATAAAAAGACACAGGGTCTTATAAACGCACATTAAGCTTTGGATAAGGGTCTTGGATAGTCTGGGAGGCGGACCTCTGCCCAGCCACGGGTGGGGGGAGCACTCATGCTGTTGCTGGTTGAGCTCGATGAGGAGGTTCTGAAGGGAAACTAAGGAGACACGACTACTATCGAGGCTAATGCTTAGTAGTAAATTAGGCTTAGCTTCATCATTTTGTTTGGAGTTGTCGGATAGTAATGGTTGCTATGATGTGCTATTGGACAATAGCCGTTCTGGGGGCGGGCCGGAGAAAAGGGTAATTGGATTGGATTGGATTGGATAGTGAAGACCATCCATTGACTTCCATTCATTTTTGTGACTGTATTATGCCTAACCCATACCCTAACCCTAACCATAACCAATGCTGATCTATTCCTAACCCTAATGTCAACTAAAACTTAATTCACACCACACCTCTAAAACTAACGAGTAGAGCTCTGTAAGACTGCACCAAAGTGAGGAACGGGCAAATGTCCTCACTTTACAGGTGAAAAGCTTGTCATGGTCCTCACTTTGATGTATAGACGAGTGCACACACACACCACCACCACCACCTCCCACACACACACACACACACACACACACACGCACGCACGCACACACAGGTGGAGTGGGCGGGGAAAACAGGTCATTTTATAATGAGCCTTATTATGAGTGTTTTATTTGGCCATTTATCACGGCTCCTGGGACATTTTAAGCTCCAACAAAATTGTATGTGCTTTATAGAGGCTCAAAGATCAGTTTCCAAATTTAAATAAACACCACAGCAGCCCTTCAAAGTTCTATGAAACTCTTGTAAAATAATCTGCATCAGGAAAAAGCAAAGTGAATCAAGGTAGGGAGATAATGATATAGAGCTGATACACTCTGCAAGGTGTGCCCCTGCTTATGAGTGCATGTCACACAACCTTGTAGTAGTAATGACCCAGCCTCCTGCTCCTAATCCCCCACTGCTGAGCAGAAAACACCTTCTGGTTTAGTGCTGCTTGACAAGCTGCTCTCCTTAGAGACGGGAGGGGCTGATAAACCCGGTGGACCTGTGCAAAAGGTCACAAAAGATTCATTCCTGAAAGTAGAATGTGCTACAGAGTAGAAATCACGCCTATTTTTTTAAATAAACGCCAGATCACGACTTGGTAACCCAGCCTCAATAAGAGGTGCTTCCCTCCTACAGCTGACATGACTGCAGAATGAAAACATTGCGCCCTTTTTCCATTTTCACGTCGCAGCCTAACGCATCAATCTGAATCACCTATTGACAGGTTCGATTACAGCAGATGAACATATTCACACTATAATAATGACACAATAATGCATGATTTTTGTCACGATCCAGCGCAGGAACTGTCATAAAATGGGGTCTTGCCAGTGCTGGTCTGTGTTGCAGCGATTGTCTATATTTAATGTATTTCCGTGGGCAGGTTGTAGAGACTGGGGCAATGCGCCTACACGCTGCCTATGCGGTTTCCACTGGATGTTACGCATAAGCACACCGAGGGCGTTTTTCACATGGGTCTCTTCACAAGATTTATCACGTGCAGACTAAAGCTATACATCTATACAAAGAGCAAATGAATTTGATGAAATATTCTCGTGGATTTCATTCTCATCCTATAACGGGGCCATAAAGGGGAGGTCTCCTCTCTTCAATTTGACTTGGCCCGGCGAGAATTGCGCACTGAAACGTTTTGCTTACCTTCCCACCGTTTGGTTGGCGAGCTGTCGCATCCGATTGAATTGCTTCTTCATCTTGTAATTGTCTGCGTTAACACTTCTGAGGGGAAATATTCCGCATTATTATTTCTCTCAACGCATCGGTCCGTCCTCCAAAGAAGAGGCGCAGCGCAAAAACCAGTCTCCCAGATTTTCCGTCATTTCTCTTCATTGCAAACAGCCGAACATGAATAACTTTCCTCACCGTTACATCTTTTCTAATAATAGCCTAAATGTGTTCTTCTTTATTTAAATGGCATGTGCCCTACTGCCTGCGCAGGGATGATGGACCAATTCACCGCGGGCACACACAGGCAGCAGAGCGATGACAAGAAGCGGCTGCGCAGCAATGCAACATGGGAAATGTAGTACCAGTGGTCTTTTGGCATTCGGAATCCCATTTATTGGATTCCCACACACGTTCTGAAATATGCATTGATGTTTGTTTTATTAGTGATTTTGTCCAATTTTGGGCAGTTAGCCATAAACAACTATAGGCCTGCACACCAAGAAAACCCTAAAAGAAAAATAATGACATAGACAGATTCACAATCAGAAGGGTTTTATTGCCACTTGTGTGAGCAGGTTCACATTAGGAAATGACTGCGGTACTTGTAACTGTAACTTGGTAACCCCACTGTAACGTGTCTTTTTTTATTCATTCGTTCCTAAAAGATTTCACAGATTTACCCTAGAGTGTGAAATAAAAGCTGATTCACCCTGGAAACACTCTCATCTAGTGGCACAAATGTGTCATTGCAAATGAACAGAAGAATAAACTACAAATTCTTAATTTCACAAAACACATTTTAAAGTTAAACAAGTAAACCAGACGACAGAACGAGTTACTTTATTTATAAAACACTACATGAAAAAAGTAAAGTTCATGAAAACCACATCACTGAGGGGGAGGGCATTTGTAAGATGGAGAGGGGACAGTCAGGAACCTGCCCCCCATGGCCTCTGCTGCATCACTCCTCTCAGGCGTACAACACCAGGGATTTTGGGAGAGCATGTAGCGAGGAGATTGGATGGGCTGGGATGCCAAACAGTGGTCTCCCCCTTCAGTCACCTGCTCCAGCTCTTGCCCCCCACCCCCCCC